>JAPCYS010003329.1:0-70909 GCA_028641055.1 Alopecurus myosuroides
TTGGAACATGCTCACTCACAATTTTTTTGATCTATAGCACACTGTTTTGTTGTTCGGGGACAATTTTATGGGATTTTCTGGCATTAATTAAAAATCGTCGATTTGGTCCTTTCTCGCAGTTTTTGTGAGCTATAGTACACTGGTTGTGTTTCCGTGGAAAATTCCATGGGCATTTCTTCCATTCATTAAAACTCGTAGATTTGTTACTCTCTCGTAGTTTTCCGAGCTATAGCACACTGTATGGGTGTCCGGGGACAATTTCATGGCCAATTCTAGCATTCATAAAAACTCGTTGATTTGGTCCTTTCTCGCAGTTTCGGTGAGCAATAGCACACTGTTTAGGTGTCCGGGGACAACTTCTGGGTTGTTTCATTAATCTATTAAAACTAGTCCATTAATCCTATCTCGCAGTTTTCACGAGCTATAGCACACTGTTTGGGTTTCCGTGGAAAATTTCATGGGAATTTCGGGCATTTATTAAAACTCGTTGATTTGGACCTTTCTCAAAAATTTTGTGAGCTATAGCACACTGTTGGGGACCCATGGACAATTTAGTAGGCATTTATAGCATGCAGCAAAACTCGTCGATTCGGTCCTATCTCGCACTTCTTCTGAGATATTGTGCACTTTTGGGGGTCCGGGAATAATTTCATGGGCATTTCTGGCATTAATTAAAACTCGTTGATTGGGACCTTTCTCGTAGTTTGTAGGATCTATAGCACATTGTTTTTATGTCCGGGGACAATTTCATGGACATTTCTGGCATTCATTAAAAATCGTCGATTTGGTCCTTTCTCGCAGTTTTCGTGAGCTATAGTACACTGTTTGGGTTTCCGCGGAAAATTTCATGGGCATTTCTACCATTCATTAAAACTCGTAGATTTGGTCCTCTCTCGTAGTTTTTTCGAGCTATAGGACACTGTTTCGGGGACCAGGGACGATTTCATAGGCAATTCAAGCATTCATTAAAACTCGTCGATTTGGTCCTTTCTCACAGTTTCGGTGACATAGCACACCGTTTGGGTGTCCGAGGAAAATTTCATGGGCATTTCTTGCGTTCCTTAAAAATCGTCTATTTGGACCTTTCTCACAATTTTTTTTGATCTATAGCACACTGTTTGGGTTTCCGTGGAAAATTTCATGGGAATTTCGGGCATTTATTAAAACTCGTTGATTTGGACGTTTCTCGAAATTTTTGTGACCTATAGCACACTGTTGGGGACCCATGGACAATTTAGTAGGCATTTATAGCATTCAGCAAAACTCGTCGATTCGGTCCTATCTCGCACTTTTTCTGAGATATTGTGCACTTTTGGGGGTCAAGGAATAATTTCATGGGCATTTCTAGCATTAATTAAAACTCGTTGATTGGGACCTTTCTCGCAATTTTTATGATCTATAGCACATTGTTTTGTTGTCCGGGGACAATTTCATGGTCATTTCTGGCATTCATTAAAAATCGTTGATTTGGTCCTTTCTCGCAGTTTCCGTGAGCTATAGTACACTGTTTGGGTTTCCGTGGAAAATTTCAAGGGCATTTCTAGCATTCATTAAAACTCGTAGATTTGGTCCTCTCTCGTAGTTTTTTCGAGCTATAGCACACTGTTTCGGGGTCCAGGGACGATTTCATAGGCAATTCAAGCATTCATTAAAACTCGTCGATTTGGTCCTTTCTCACAGTTTCGGTGACTTAGCACACCGTTCGGATGTCCGAGGAAAATTTCATGGGCATTTCTTGCGTTCCTTAAAAATCGTCTATTTGGACCTTTCTCACAATTTTTTTGATCTATAACACACTATTTTGTTGTTCGGGGACAATTTTATGGGATTTTCTGGCATTAATTAAAAATCGTCGATTTGGTCCGTTCTCGCAGTTTTCGTGAGCTATAGTACATTGGTTGTGTTTCCGTGGAAAATTCCATGGGCATTTGTGCCATTCATTAAAACTCGTAGATTTGTTACTCTCTCGTAGTTTTTCCGAGCTATAGCACACTATATGGTTGTCCGGGGACAATTTCATGGGCAATTCTAGCATTCATTAAAACTCGTCGATTTGGTCCGTTCTCGCGGTTTCGGTGAGCAATAGCACACTGTTTAGGTGTCCGGGGACAACTTCAGGGGCGTTTCATTAATCCATTAAAACTAGTCCATTAATCCTATCTCGCAGTTTTCACGAGCTATAGCACACTGTTTGGGTTTCTGTGGAAAATTTCATGGGAATTTCGGGCATTTATTAAAACTCGTCGATTTGGACCTTTCTCGCAACTTTTGTGAGCTATAGCACACTGTTGGGGGCCCATGGACAATTTAGTAGGCATTTATAGCATTCAGCAAAACTCGTCGATTCGGTCCTATCTCGCACTTTTTCTGAGATATTGTGCACTTTTGGGGGTCCGGGAATAATTTCATGGGCATTTCTTGCATTAATTAAAACTCGTTGATTGGGACCTTTCTTGCAGTTTTTCTGATCTATAGCACATTGTTTTGTTTGTCTGGGGACAATTTCATGGGCATTTCTGGCATTCATTAAAAACCGTCGATTTGGTCCTTTCTCGCAGTTTCCGGGAGCTATAGTACACTGTTTGGGTTTCCGTGGAAAATTTCATGGGCATTTCTAGCATTCATTAAAACTCGTAGATTTGGTCCTCTCTCGTAGTTTTTCCGAGCTATAGCACACTATTTCGGGGTCCAGGGACGATTTCATAGGCAATTCAAGCATTCATTAAAACTCGTCGATTTGGTCCTTTCTCACAGTTTCGGTGACATAGCGCACCGTTTGGGTGTCCGAGGACAATTTCATGGGCATTTCTTGCGTTCCTTAAAAATCTTCTATTTGGACTTTTCTCGCAAATTTTTTGATCTATAGCACAGTGTTTTGTTGTTCGGGAACAATTTTCTAGGATTTTCTGGCATTAATTAAAAATCGTCGATTTGGTCCTTTCTCGAAGTTTTCGTGAGCTATAGTACACTGGTTGTGTTTCCGTGGAAAATTCCATGGGTATTTCTGCCATTCATTAAAACTCGTAGATTTGTTACTCTCTCGTAGTTTTTTTGAGCTATAGCACACTGTATGGGTGTCCGGGGACAATTTCATGGGCAATTCTAGCATTCATTTAAACTCGTCGATTTGGTCCGTTCTCGCAGTTTCGGTGAGCAATAGCACACTTTTTAGGTGTCCGGGGACAACTTCAGGGGCGTTTCGTTAATCCATTAAAACTAGTCCATTAATCCTATCTCGCAGTTTTCATGAGCTATAACACACTGTTTGGGTTTCCATGGAAAATTTCATGGGAATTTTGGGCATTTATTAAAACTCGTTGATTTGGACCTGTCTCGCAATTTTTGTGAGCTATAGCACACTGTTGGGGACCCATGGTCAATTTAGTAGGCATTTATAGCATTCATCAAAACTCGTCGATTCTGTCCTATCTCGCACTTTTTCTGAGATATTGTGCACTTTTGGGGGTCCGGGAATAATTTCATGGGCATTTCTGGCATTAATTAAAACTCGTTGATTGGGACCTTTCTCGCAGTTTTTGTAATCTATAGCACTTTGTTTTGTTGTCCGGGGACAATTTCATGGGCATTTCTGGCATTCATTAAAAATCATCGATTTGGTCCTTTCTCGCAGTTTTCGTGAGCTATAGTACACTGTTTGGGTTTCCGTGGAAAATTTCATGGGCATTTCTAGCATTCATTAAAACTCGTAGATTTGGTCCTCTCTCGTAGTTTTTTCGAGCTTATAGCACACTGTTTCGGGGTCCAGGGACGATTTCATAGGCAATTCAAGCATTCATTAAAACTCGTCGATTTGGTCCATTCTCACAGTTTCGGTGACATATGTAACACCTGGGGTGTTACCTGTTTGATTGCTTGCATCATATGCATCACATTGCATTGCACCATGTTTGCATCACAACTGAAAATTTCAAAACAATTTAAACTTTTAAGCTTGCTCAAAAACTTCCAATTTCAAACTTGCAATTAAAACCCCTAAATTGTTTTTCCACTGGTTAATTCTGTTTTAATCACTTGTCTGTTACAACCTTTCAAATAAAGAAGTGCAAACTAAAACCCTCTTTTGTTTCAAAGCAACTCATTATAATTCACCTTTTAAGTTGTTGCTTAAAATCAATTAACCAAATTAATCAATTATTTCCAAGTCTTTTTCCAAACTCAAAACAATTATCAAATCATCAAACTTTTGAATCCATGATGTTCAACACAACTTGGTATTCTTTAGAACATTCTAACCCTAGGGGAAACCCTATTGAAAACACCCTATTTTCTAAATACTAATTACTATGGCAATTTTCACTTAATTTGGTTCAATTTTGAAACAGCAATCAAACATTTGAAATTTTGAAAACCAAAACTGCCAGGGGGTTTCTTTTCACCTAAGAAGCTTATGCAAATTTTTCCAAAATTTTATCTGAGTTAAAACCTATCTATTTTATCCAAAAGCTAAAGCTACAAAAAAAAAAGAGAAAAATAATAAAACAGAATAGAAAACAAAAGGGGAGGCAGCATCTAACCTATCCACCCCTAGCCCAGCCCGTTACTTTTGGCCCGTTACCTCTCCACCAACGTCGCTGTCATCCTCCTCCCGAGCCGACGTCACGCGTACGACTCCTTCTCCTCCGTTGATCGCCCACTGAAGCTCCCGATGGCGCGCCGTACTCCTCCACCCACTCCATAAAAACACCGCGGCCTCGCACCTGTGCCCTAAACCTAACCCTAGGTACTAGCTACGCCTCGCGCCGCGCCGCCATCCCTGCTCTCTCTCTCTCTCGGTTCCTCACTCTCTGAAGCTTTCATCACCGGAGCGCCGTTTCTGAAAATTCCGGCGATCGCCACCGTCTTGGACCTCCTCCACCCTAACTATCCACGAAACCAGATCACCACTCACCCTCTCTCTGTTGGACACGCTATTTCCCCCAGAGACGCTCGCAATCGTCGCCGCCGTCAACGACCTCGTCCCCGGCCACCGCGGCGCAGTCTCTGAATCCCGGAGCGCCGTCGTCGCTGTGGTGCCCCTCGTGGTGTCCTGACCACGGGGATCGAACGGCCACAGCTTCCTCTTCGAATTGGACACCGGAGCGAGCTCATTGATCCCTTGGATGCTCGCCGCCGTCTTCATCCGTGTCGCCGTCTGCTACCTCGCCGTCGACCACCTCTGCCTCGTCTGCAACCGAAAGGTGATCACCGTGCTCCTTCCTCCTCCTCTCTGTTACCTGCTGCAACCACGCACGCGTCCTTTTCCCTCCTCGCAGCAGCGCAGCAGCCCCGCTGCGCTAGCACGTCGCCGGCGAGCCACCTCGTTTCTGCCAGTCGAGGAAGGAATCGATCTTCAGTTAAATTCAGTTAACCGAGCGATGCAATGTTAACCTGTCCGCGTCGCTTACGCTGTCAAGCGACTGAATCTAGCGTACTGGTTGCGCTCCTCTGAAACTTGCGGCAGGTCTCGGGTTCGAGCCCGCAGCGCCACCCCTTTTTGATCTTTTTCTTCCGCAGCGAGGCCCACTGTCAGTGACCTCTGTGGCCACGCGGCGTTGCGCAGAGCCACGTTGGCAGCTGGCCCACTGCGCAGTGGCAGGGGGGTAGAGTGCTACTGTGTAACAATTGGTTTTGCGAATTTCCAATAATCAAATTCCTTTTTAATAGCAGAATTAAAACTAAACTTCTAAATTCCATATCTTTCAATTTATAAATCCAATAAACACAAACTTTATATCTATTCTGATCCAAATTTCCTAATCTATCCAAATATCCAACTTGTGTTCTGTTTTGAACTTTCAAACTACAATTTGAATTCAAATTTAAATCATTCAATTGTATTTTGCTAAATTCAATAACTAATTATTCATAAGTCCAAATCATGCAAATAAAATATGTTTTCAATACCATTTCAAATAACCTTTTCAAATATAATTTTTGTTTTCTGCTTTGAATAATTAAAATTGCCTAAACAATTTAAAACTTGTTTAATTCAATTAAAACTTGTTTAATATTGTTTAATTCATAATTAAATAATCCAAAGTCCAATTTCAAAATGTGAAACATGTAATCCAACTAAAATTTGATAACCTTTTCAAATATCAACTTTGTTATTTGTTTTGAACACTTTAACTTGCTGAGAACAATCACTACTTGTTCAACATCATTAAGTAACAATATTTTCCAAACTTGACAACTGTTTTCTAAACTTGTTAACCATCCTTCCAATTGCATTTAATATTGTTATCTTCTTGTTCTTCATCATGCATGCATCATTCTAACTCACTTACACATGATGCCTAGTGTTAGAACAATTAATTCAACTATAAGGCATGGGTTTGCCATATGCAATCCTTGCATATGGAATCCATTTAAACTTGTGTATCATATCCACTAGCTTACTTTGGTGCATCTATTAAACATGACATGCATCCATACCTTGTTCATGCTGGATCTTTTGCCGTAGTAGTAATTATTGCATCCGGTGTTTCTTCTAGTTCGTTGCTTCTTCCCGGATAGGACGTTGAGATGATGTGAGCAACGACAAGTTCTGCTACCTTGCGGGATCTCAGGCAAGTATACTCACTTGCTGCCATATGGCTGCCTTTCATCACTTGTTACCGATTCTTTCCGTTGGTTCTTTCCTGCTATCCTTAGTAGTAGTTGTTTCTGTTACGAACCCATCACATGAATCCCTTAACCTTGATATTGCCTCACTTCCATACCTATAACCTTTGCTTGAGCCTGTGTCTTACTATCTTGCTTAGGGTTGTTTTTCTCGAGTCTGTTACCCGTTACGTTCTGTTATTACTTCATTATGTTCGGGGGCTCGTTGTTTAATCAATCAATCAATCATGCTAATGTTGCTATTAATAATAAGTTTGACGATAAGGCACCGGCAGGAGGCCCTTTGTGGTTTTGAGGCCTGCTAGTGTCGACCCTAATAGGAAAAGGGTCTTGTCTACTGATCCATGATGAGCGCACTACCCGCATTTGGGGAGTATGGGCTCCCCCTCAGTTTGACCCGATTCGCATCTCGTCCAAATCGCCTCATTTAGTTCGGGTTTTCCATTTGCTGCATGCATGATCTTGCGAGCCCTTGGTACCCGGGTGGAACTTTCGTAGTCGGCATATAGGGGGACACGTTCTTAGAGTGCTATGAGGGTCCATTTTCTTCTGGGCTCGATTAGCCGTGCGCCCAAGGTGCTTTGGGCTTGATGCGAAGAAGGGTTGGATTGTGTTGAGTGCCCCGCTTGGTGGAGTGGCCACTCCATCTGGCGGGATATTCATGAGTGTACGGCTAAATTGGTGCAACCCTGCAGGGATAATCTTCTCGAGAAGCCGTGTTTTCCGCGGTTATGGATTACTTGGTGAAAGTACTGGCTAACAAGTACTCAGGACAACTTAAACATAATGATCAAACATGTTACACCCAATGATTAATAACTTGACTAGTAATAGGGTTATTCACACAATAACTTGATTCACCTTTAATACAACTGTGTGAGTTATCCTCGGATTGCTTCTTTGGCTAAAGGGGCGAGATCCAGGATGGGTTTGTTTGAAGTTATCCTTCAGTTGGTTACTATTACTCGATCTTATCCCCTTTCTGATAGTTGGAAGTAATAGAATCTCTGTAGTTGGTTAGTGCAGCCTGTTGTCGCTCATTTGCAATAACCCCTCCTTTTCCGTTGATCCTAAAGTATTTGTATCTTGTGATGACTGGCTACGCCGGTAACTTGTGAGTATGGGCTTTATCCCCCTTGCCAGTACTTAACCGTACTGACCCACGAATCTCTTTCGTGGCTGCAAATTCCAAATTGCAGTCAACAGGTTTGAAGTCTGACGACGTTAGCTTGGGAATCCCTCCGGCTTGGCCTGGGCAGGGATTGGACGCCTTCGGTTATCTTCAGGACTCTTAGTCCAATTTGGATCTTGTCCGTAGACGGACGTTTGTTTCTTCCGCTGTTATTTGGATCTTTTGTATTGTATCAGTTGTAACCCCGGCTCGTTTGAGTCATCTTGTATCTATCTGTTTCTGTTGTAATTGTGGATTATTCGTGAACTATTGTAATGTTATCATAAATGGCAACCTGGAATCGGTTATTATGCGGATTTGGCGGGAATGCTGAAATCTGCATAGTGCCCGATCTCGGGGCGTCACAAAATGGTATCAGAGCCTTGGTTCCGATTCCCGATATTGTTTCGATACGAATGGTTATCGAAGCAACGGGTCCGCAAAGCCTGTAGGTCAACCTCGCTAACGGTCGTTGTTTCTAGAGTGTCGAAAACTATTTCTGCTAAACTATTTTGGAAAACCTCTCAATAGGATTCTTGTTTTTCTCCTTATCCCTATTCAATTTCCCCTCCCAATCTTATTTGTTTTGGAGTCTCCCCTCTGGTCTATCTTTCAAAGTGTTAGGATCCTACGTGGGTGGACGTTTTCTGAGCCTTTAACCTAATAGGTTCGATCATCGGAAGATTCCTGGTGGAAGAGCATCGTCGTCACTCCGAGCAAGGATCTCTTGTTAGTGGTGTCGAGGAGATCAACTGGAAGCACGAAGAATCAATAGTCGAACTTCTTTCCCCTCCCGGGTTAGCAGGTGGATTGCGAGGGCGCAATCCCTTGTTAGTGGTGTCGTCTGTAACACCTGGGGTGTTACCTGTTTGATTGCTTGCATCATATGCATCACATTGCATTGCACCATGTTTGCATCACAACTGAAAATTTCAAAACAATTTAAACTTTTAAGCTTGCTCAAAAACTTCCAATTTCAAACTTGCAATTAAAACCCCTAAATTGTTTTTCCACTGGTTAATTCTGTTTTAATCACTTGTCTGTTACAACCTTTCAAATAAAGAAGTGCAAACTAAAACCCTCTTTTGTTTCAAAGCAACTCATTATAATTCACCTTTTAAGTTGTTGCTTAAAATCAATTAACCAAATTAATCAATTATTTCCAAGTCTTTTTCCAAACTCAAAACAATTATCAAATCATCAAACTTTTGAATCCATGATGTTCAACACAACTTGGTATTCTTTAGAACATTCTAACCCTAGGGGAAACACTATTGAAAACACCATATTTTCTAAATATTAATTACTATGGCAATTTTCACTTAATTTGGTTCAATTTTGAAACAGCAATCAAACATTTGAAATTTTGAAAACCAAAACTGCCAGGTGGTTTCTTTTCACCTAAGAAGCTTATGCAAATTTTTCCAAAATTTTATCTGAGTTAAAACCTATCTATTTTATCCAAAAGCTAAAGCTACAAAAAAAAAAGAGAAAAATAATAAAACAGAATAGAAAACAAAAGGGGAGGCAGCATCTAACCTATCCACCCCCAGCCCAGCCCGTTACTTTTGGCCCGTTACCTCTCCACCAACGTCGCTGTCATCCTCCTCCCGAGCCGACGTCACGCGTACGACTCCTTCTCCTCCGTTGATCGCCCACTGAAGCTCCCGATGGCGCGCCGTACTCCTCCACCCACTCCATAAAAACACCGCGGCCTCGCACCTGTGCCCTAAACCTAACCCTAGGTACTAGCTACGCCTCGTGCCGCGCCGCCATCCCTGCTCTCTCTCTCTCTCGGTTCCTCACTCTCTGAAGCTTTCATCACCGGAGCGCCGTTTCTGAAAATTCCGGCGATCGCCACCGTCTTGGACCTCCTCCACCCTAACTATCCACCGAAACCAGATCACCACTCCACCCTCTCTCTGTTGGACACGCTATTTCCCCCAGAGACGCTCGCAATCGTCGCCGCCGTCAACGACCTCGTCCCCGGCCACCGCGGCGCAGTCTCTGAATCCCGGAGCGCCGTCGTCGCTGTGGTGCCCCTCGTGGTGTCCTGACCACGGGGATCGAACGGCCACAGCTTCCTCTTCGAATTGGACACCGGAGCGAGCTCGTTGATCCCTTGGATGCTCGCCGCCGTCTTCATCCGTGTCGCCGTCTGCTACCTCGCCGTCGACCACCTCTGCCTCGTCTGCAACCGAAAGGTGATCACCGTGCTCCTTCCTCCTCCTCTCTGTTACCTGCTGCAACCACACACGCGTCCTTTTCCCTCCTCGCAGCAGCGCAGCAGCCCCGCTGCGCTAGCACGTCGCCGGCGAGCCACCTCGTTTCTGCCAGTCGAGGAAGGAATCGATCTTCAGTTAAATTCAGTTAACCGAGCGATGCAATGTTAACCTGTCCGCGTCGCTTACGCTGTCAAGCGACTGAATCTAGCGTACTGGTTGCGCTCCTCTGAAACTTGCGGCAGGTCTCGGGTTCGAGCCCGCAGCGCCACCCCTTTTTGATCTTTTTCTTCCGCAGCGAGGCCCACTGTCAGTGACCTCTGTGGCCACGCGGCGTTGCGCAGAGCCACGTTGGCAGCTGGCCCACTGCGCAGTGGCAGGGGGTAGAGTGCTACTGTGTAACAATTGGTTTTCTGCGAATTTCCAATAATCAAATTCCTTTTTAAATAGCAGAATTAAAACTAAACTTCTAAATTCCATATCTTTCAATTTATAAATCCAATAAACACAAACTTTATATCTATTCTGATCCAAATTTCCTAATCTATCCAAATATCCAACTTGTGTTCTGTTTTGAACTTTCAAACTACAATTTGAATTCAAATTTAAATCATTCAATTGTATTTTGCTAAATTCAATAACTAATTATTCATAAGTCCAAATCATGCAAATAAAATATGTTTTCAATACCATTTCAAATAACCTTTTCAAATATAATTTTTGTTTTCTGCTTTGAATAATTAAAATTGCCTAAACAATTTAAAACTTGTTTAATTCAATTAAAACTTGTTTAATATTGTTTAATTCATAATTAAATAATCCAAAGTCCAATTTCAAAATGTGAAACATGTAATCCAACTAAAATTTGATAACCTTTTCAAATATCAACTTTGTTATTTGTTTTGAACACTTTAACTTGCTGAGAACAATCACTACTTGTTCAACATCATTAAGTAACAATATCTTCCAAACTTGACAACTGTTTTCTAAACTTGTTAACCATCCTTCCAATTGCATTTAATATTGTTATCTTCTTGTTCTTCATCATGCATGCATCATTCTAACTCACTTACACATGATGCCTAGTGTTAGAACAATTAATTCAACTATAAGGCATGGGTTTGCCATATGCAATCCTTGCATATGGAATCCATTAAACTTGTGTATCATATCCACTAGCTTACTTTGGTGCATCTATTAAACATGACATGCATCCATACCTTGTTCATGCTGGATCTTTTGCCGTAGTAGTAATTATTGCATCCGGTGTTTCTTCTAGTTCGTTGCTTCTTCCCGGATAGGACGTTGAGATGATGTGAGCAACGACAAGTTCTGCTACCTTGCGGGATCTCAGGCAAGTATACTCACTTGCTGCCATATGGCTGCCTTTCATCACTTGTTACCGATTCTTTCCGTTGGTTCTTTCCTGCTATCCTTAGTAGTAGTTGTTTCTGTTACGAACCCATCACATGAATCCCTTAACCTTGATATTGCCTCACTTCCATACCTATACCTTTGCTTGAGCCTGTGTTTACTATCTTTCTTAGGGTTGTTTTGCTCGAGTCTGTTACCCGTTACGTTCTGTTATTACTTCATTATGTTCGGGGCTCGTTGTTTAATCAATCAATCAATCATGCTAATGTTGCTATTAATAATAAGTTTGACGATAAGGCACCGGCAGGAGGCCCTTTGTGGTTTTGAGGCCTGCTAGTGTCGACCCTAATAGGAAAAGGGTCTTGTCTACTGATCCATGATGAGCGCACTACCCGCATTTGGGGAGTATGGGCTCCCCCCTCAGTTTGACCCGATTCGCATCTCGTCCAAATCGCCTCATTTAGTTCGGGTTTTCCATTTGCTGCATGCATGATCTTGCGAGCCCTTGGTACCCGGGTGGAACTTTCGTAGTCGGCATATAGGGGGACACGTTCTTAGAGTGCTATGAGGGTCCATTTCTTCTGGGATCGATTAGCCGTGCGCCCAAGGTGCTTTGGGCTTGATGCGAAGAAGGGTTGGATTGTGTTGAGTGCCCCGCTTGGTGGAGTGGCCACTCCATCTGGCGGGATATTCATGAGTGTACGGCTAAATTGGTGCAACCCTGCAGGGATAATCTTCTCGAGAAGCCGTGTTTTCCGCGGTTATGGATTACTTGGTGAAAGTACTGGCTAACAAGTACTCAGGACAACTTAAACATAATGATCAAACATGTTACACCCCAATGATTAATAACTTGACTAGTAATAGGGTTATTCACACAATAACTTGATTCACCTTTAATACAACTGTGTGAGTTATCCTCGGATTGCTTCTTTGGCTAAAGGGGCGAGATCCAGGATGGGTTTGTTTGAAGTTATCCTTCAGTTGGTTACTATTACTCGATCTTACCCCTTTCTGATAGTTGGAAGTAAATAGAATCTCTGTAGTTGGTTAGTGCAGCCTGTTGTCGCTCATTTGCAATAACCCCTCCTTTTCCGTTGATCCTAAAGTATTTGTATCTTGTGATGACTGGCTACGCCGGTAACTTGTGAGTATGGGCTTTATCCCCCTTGCCAGTACTTAACCGTACTGACCCACGAATCTCTTTCGTGGCTGCAAATTCCAAATTGCAGTCAACAGGTTTGAAGTCTGACGACGTTAGCTTGGGAATCCCTCCGGCTTGGCCTGGGCAGGGATTGGACGCCTTCGGTTATCTTCAGGACTCTTAGTCCAATTTGGATCTTGTCCGTAGACGGACGTTTGTTTCTTCCGCTGTTATTTGGATCTTTTGTATTGTATCAGTTGTAACCCCGGCTCGTTTGAGTCATCTTGTATCTGTCTGTTTCTGTTGTAATTGTGGATTATTCGTGAACTATTGTAATGTTATCATAAATGGCAACCTGGAATCGGTTATTATGCGGATTTGGCGGGAATGCTGAAATCTGCATAGTGCCCGATCTCGGGGCGTCACAACATAGCACACCGTTTGGGTGTCCGAGGACAATTTCATGGGCATTTCTTGCGTTCCTTAAAAATCGTCTATTTGGACTTTTCTCACAATTTTTTTGATCTATAGCCCACTGTTTTGTTGTTCGGGGACAATTTTATGGGATTTTCTGGCATTAATTAAAAATCGTCGATTTGGTCCTTTGTCGCAGTTTTCGTGAGCTATAGTACACTTGTTGTGTTTCCGTGGAAAATTCCGTGGGCATTTCTGCCATTCATTAAAACTCGTAGATTTGTTACTCTCTCGTAGTTTTTTCGAGCTATAGCACACTGTTTCGGGGTCCAGGAACGATTTCATCGTCAATTCAAGAATTCATTAAAACTCGTCGATTTGGTCCTTTCTCACATTTTTGGTGACATAGCACACCGTTTGGGTGTCCGAGGACAATTTCATGGGCATTTCTTGCGTTCCTTAAAAATCGTCTATTTGGAACATTCTCACAATTTTTTTGATCTATAGCACATTGTTTTGTTGTTCGGGGACAATTTTATGGGATTTTCTGGCATTAATTAAAAATCGTCGATTTGGTCCTTTCTCGCAGTTTTCGTGAGCTATAGTACACTGGTTGTGTTTCCGTGGAAAATTCCATGGGCATTTCTTCCATTCATTAAAACTCGTAGATTTGTTACTCTCTCGTAGTTTTCCGAGCTATAGCACACTGTATGGGTGTCCGGGGACAATTTCATGGCCAATTCTAGCATTCATTAAAACTCGTCGATTTGGTCCTTTCTCGCAGTTTCGGTGAGCTATAGCACACTGTTTGGGTTTCCGTGGAAAATTTCATGGGAATTTCGGGCATTTATTAAAACTCGTTGATTTGGACCTTTCTCGCAATTTTTGTGAGCTATAGCACACTGTTGGGAACCCATGGACAATTTAGTAGGCATTTATAGCATTCAGCAAAACTCGTCGATTCAGTCCTATATCGCACTTTTTCTAAGATATTGTGCACTTTGGGGGGTCCGGGAATAATTTCATGGGCATTTCTGGCATTAATTAAAACTCGTTGATTGGGACCTTTCTCGCAGTTTTTGTGATCTATAGCACATTGTTTCGTTGTCCGGGGACAATTTCATGACCATTTCTGGCCTTCATTAAAAATCGTCGATTTGGTCCTTTCTCGCAGTTTCCATGAGCTATAGTACACTGTTTGGGTTTTCGTGGAAAATTTCATGGGCATTTCTAGCATTCATTAAAACTCGTAGATTTGGTCCTCTCTCGTAGTTTTTTCGAGCTATAGCACACTGTTTCGGGGTCGAGGGACGATTTCATAGGCAATTCGAGCATTCATTAAAACTCATCGATTTGGTCCTTTCTCACAGTTTCGGTGACATAGCACACCGTTTGGGTGTCCGAGGACAATTTCATGGGCATTTCTTGCGTTCCTTCAAAATCGTCTATTTGGGCCTTCCTCACAATTTGTATGATCTATAGCACAATCTTTTGTTGTTCGGGGACAATTTTATGGGATTTTCTGGCATTAATTAAAAATCGTCGATTTGGTCCTTTCTTGCAGTTTTTGTGAGCTATAGTACCCTGGTTGTGTTTCCGTGGAAAATTGCATGGGCATTTCTGCCATTCATTAAAACTCGTAGATTTGTTACTCTCTCGTAGTTTTTCCGAGCTATAGCACACTTTATGGGTGTCCGGGATCAATTTCATGGGCAATTCTAGCATTCATTAAAACTCGTCGATTTGGTCCTTTCTCGCAGTTTCGGTGAGCAATAGCACACTGTTTAGGTGTCCGGGGACAACTTCAGGGGCATTTCTTTAATCCATTAAAACTAGTCCATTAATCCTATCTCGCAGTTTTCACGAGCTATAGCACACTGTATGGGTGTCCGGGGACAATTTCATGGGCACTTCTAGCATTCATTAAAACTCGTCGATTTGGTCTTTTCTCGCAGTTTCGGTGAGCTATAGCACACTGTTTACGTGTCCGGGGACAACTTCAGTGGCGTTTCTTTAATCCATTAAAACTAGTCCATTAATCCTATCTCGCAGTTTTCACGAGATATAGCACACTATATGGGTGTCCGGGGACAATTTCATGGGCAATTTTAGCATTCATTAAAACTCGTCGATTTGGTCCTTTCTCGCAGTTTCGGTGAGCTATAGCACACTGTTTTGGTGTCCGGGGACAACTTCAGGGGCGTTTCTTTAATCCATTAAAACTAGTCCATTAATCCTATCTCGCAGTTTTCACGAGCTATAGCACACTGTTTGGGTTTCCTTGGAAAATTTATGCGAGTTGATTTGGACCTTTCTCGCAATTTTTGTGCGCTATAGCACACTGTTGGGGGTCCGGGGACAATTTACTAGGTATTTCTAGCATTCAGCAAAGCTCGTCGATTTGGTCCTATCTCGCACTTTTTCTGAGATATTGTCCAGTTTTGGGGTTCCAAGAACAATTTCATGGGCATTTCCAGCATTAATTAAAACTCGTTGATTTGGACCTTTGTCGCAAGTTTTGTGATCTATAGGAAACTGTTCTGTTCTTCGGGGACAATTTCATGGGCATTTCTTGCATTCATTAAAAATCGTCGATTTGGTCCTTTCTCGTAGTTTCCGTGAGCTATAGTACACTATTTGGCTTTCCGTGGAAAATTTCATGGGCATTTCTGGCATTCATTAAAACTTGTAGATTTGGTCCTCTCTCGTAGTTTTTCCGGGCTATAGCACACTGTTTCGGGTTCCGGGGACAATTTCATGGGCAATTCTAGCATTCATTAAAACTCGTCTATTTGGTCCTTTCTCGCTATTTCGATGAGCTATAGCACACTGTTTGGGTGTCTGGGGACCATTTTATGGGCATTTCTTTAATCCATCATAACATGTCCATTAATCCTATCTCGAAGTTTTCATGAGCTATAACAAAATATTTGGGTTTCCGTGGAAAATTTCAGGTGAATTTTTGGCATTTAATAAAACTCGTAGATTTGGTCCTGTGTTGCAATTTCCGTGAGCCATAACACACTGTTTGGGGGTCCGGGACAATTTAATGGGCATTTCTGGCATTCATTAAAACTCGTTGATTTGGACTTTTCTCGCAATTTTTGTGAGCTATAGCACACTGTTGGGGGTCCATGGACAATTTAGTAAGCATTTATAGCATTCAGCAAAACTCGTCGATTCGGTCCTATCTCGCACTTTTTCTGACATATTGGCCACTTTTGTCTGTCCGGGAATAATTTCATGGGCATTTCTGGCATTAATTAAAACTCGTTGATTGGGACCTTTCTCGCAGTTTTTGTCATCTATAGCACATTGTTTTGTTGTGCGGGGACAATTTCATGGGCATTTCTGGAATTCATTAAAAATCGTCAATTTGGTCCTTTCTCGCAGTTTCCGTGAGCTATAGTACACTGTTTAGATTTCCGTGGAAAATTTCATGGGCATTTCTTGCATTCATTAAGGGTGCGTTCGGTTCCAGAACCAAGTGGAATGGAACGGAACCGTTCCGCACCCACACCCCATTCTCGCGTTCGGTTCAGAAATGGAATGGAACGAGGTGGTTCCCAGGAAGGGAATATTCCCTCTATATGCGGAATGGACACGTCCGGCAAAATCGGCCGGACCAAGTGGAACGGTTGTGTGCCTCTCCCTAATTTAATCAAGTTAAGCAATAATTAATCAAGTTTAGGCATAATTAATAAAGATTAGGAATAATTAATTAAGTTTAGGAATAATTAATCAAGATTTGGAAAAATTAATCAAGTTTAGAAATAATTAATCAAGTTTATGAATAATTAATCGAGTTTAAGAATAATTAATCAAGTCTAGGAATAATTTCATTTTCACCCCATTCCATTCCATACTCGTCTAATTCCAAAACCGAACACAGGAATGGAATGGTTCCATGACAGTTTTTTGTCCAAACTGAACACAAGAATGGAACGGTTCCATTCCATTCCACCTCGTCCAAAGACCGAACACACCCTAAAACTCGTAGATTTGGTCCTCTCTCGTAGTTTTTTCGAGCTATAGCACACTGTTTCGGGGTCCAGGGACGATTTCATCGTCAATTCAAGCATTCATTAAAACTCGTCGATTTGGTCATTTCTCACAGTCTCGGTGACCAACAGCACACCGTTTGGGTGTCCGAGGATAATTTCATGGGCATTTCTTGCGTTCCTTAAAAATAGTCTATTTGGACCATTCTCACAAATTTTTTGATCTATAGCACACTATTTTGTTGTTCGGGGACAATTTTATGGATTTTCTATCATTAATTAAAAATAATCGATTTGGTCCTTTCTTCTAGTTTTCGTGAGCTATAGTACACTGGTTGTGTTTCCGTGGAAAATTCCATGGGAATTTCTGCCATTCATTAAAACTCGTAGATTTGTTACTCTTTCGTAGTTTTTCCGAGCTATAGCACACTGTATGGGTGTCCGGGGACAATTTCATGGGCAATTGTAGCTTTCATTAAAACTCATCGATTTGGTTCTTTCTCGCGGTTTCGGTGAGCTATAGCACACTATTTAGGTGTCCGGGGATAACTTCAGGGGCGTTTCTTTAATCCATTAAAACTTGTCGATTAATCCTATCTCGTAGTTTTCACGAGCTATAGCACACCGCTTGGGTGTCCGAGGACAATTTCATGGGCATTTCTTGCGTTCCTTAAAAATCGCCTACTTGGACCTTTCTCACAATTTTTTGATCTATCGCACACTTTTTGTTGTTCGGGGACAATTTTATGGGATTTTCTGGCATTAATTAAAAATCGTCGATTTGGTCCTTTCTAACAGTTTCCGTGAGCTATAGTACACTGGTTGTGTTTCCGTGGAAAATTCCATGGGAATTTCTGCCATTCATTAAAACTCGTAGATTTGTTACTCTCTCGTAGTTTTTCCGAGCTATAGCACACTGTATGGGTGTCTGGGGACAATTTCATGGGCAATTCTAGCATTCATTAAATTCGTCAATTTGGTCCTTTCTCGCAGTTTCGGTGAGCAATAGCACACTGTTTAGGTATCCGGGGACAACTTAAGGGGCGTTTCGTTAATCCATTAAAACTAGTCCATTAATCCTATCTTGCAGTTTTCACGAGCTATAGCACACTGTTTGGGTTTCCGTGGAAAATTTCATGGGAATTTCGGGCATTTATTAAAACTCGGTTATTTGGACCTTTCTCGCAATTTTTGTGAGCTATAGCACACTGTTGGGGACCCATGGACAATTTACTAGGCATTTATAGCATTCAGCAAAACTCGTCGATTCAGTCCTCGCACTTTTTCTAAGATATTGTGCACTTGGGGGGTCCGGGAATAATTTCATGGGAATTTCTGGCATTAATTAAAACTCGTTGATTGGGACCTTACTCGCAGTTTTTGTGATCTATAGCACATTGTTTCGTTGTCCGGGGACAATTTCATGGCCATTTCTAGCATTCATTAAAAATCGTCGATTTGGTCCTTTCTCACAGTTTCCGTGAGCTATAGTACACTGTTTGGGTTTCCGTGGAAAATTTCATGGGCATTTCTAGCATTCATTAAAACTCGTAGATTTGGTCCTCTCTCGTAGTTTTTTCGAGCTATAGCACACTGTTTCTGGGTCCAGGGACGATTTCATAGGCAATTAAAGCATTTATTAAAACTCATCGATTTGGTCCTTTCTCACAGTTTCGGTGACATAGCACACTGTTTGGGTGTCCGAGGACAATTTCATGGGCATTTCTTGCGTTCCTTCAAAATCGTCTATTTGGGCCTTCCTCACAATTTGTATGATCTATAGCACAATGTTTTGTTGTTCGGGGACAATTTTATGGGATTTTCTGGCATTAATTAAAAACCGTCGATTTGGTCCTTTCTTGCAGTTTTTGTGAGCTATAGTACCCTGGTTGTGTTTCCGTGGAAAATTGCATGGGCATTTCTGCCATTCATTAAAACTCGTAGATTTGATACTCTCTCGTAGTTTTTCCGAGCTATAGCACACTTTATGGGTGTCCGGGATCAATTTCATGGGCAATTCTAGCATTCATTAAAACTCGTCGATTTGGTCCTTTCTCGCAGTTTCGGTGAGCAATAGCACACTGTTTACGTGTCCGGGGACAACTTCAGGGGCGTTTCTTTAATCCATTAAAACTAGTCCATTAATCCTATCTCGCAGTTTTCATGAGATATAGCACACTATATGGGTGTCCGGGGACAATTTCATGGGCAATTTTAGCATTCATTAAAACTCGTCGATTTGGTCCTTTCTCGCAGTTTCGGTGAGCTATAGCACACTGTTTAGGTGTCCGGGGACAACTTCAGGGGCGTTTCTTTAATCCATTAAAACTAGTCCATTAATCCTATCTCGCAGTTTTCATGAGCTATGACACACTATTTGGGTGTCCGTGGAAAATTTCATGTGAATTTTTGGCATTTATTAAAACTCGTTGATTTGGTCCTGTGTTGCAATTTCCGTGAGCCATAACACACTGTTTGGGGGTCCGGGACAATTTAATAGGCATTTCTGGCATTCATTAAAACTCGTTGATTTGGACTTTTCTCGCAATTTTTGTGAGCTATAGCACACTGTTGGGGGTCCATGGACAATTTAGTAGGCATTTATAGCATTCAGCAAAACTCGTCGATTCGGTCGTATCTCGCACTTTTTCTGACATATTGGCCACTTTTGTCTGTCCTGGAATAATTTCTTGGGCATTTCTGGCATTAATTAAAACTCGTTGATTGGAACCTTTCTCGCAGTTTTTGTCATCTATAGCACATTGTTTTGTTGTCCGGGGACAATTTCATGGGCATTTCTGGCATTCAATAAAAATCGTCAATTTGGTCCTTTCTCGCAGTTTCCGTGAGCTATAGTACACTGTTTAGGTTTCCGTGGAAAATTTCATGGGCATTTCTAGCATTCATTAAGGGTACGTTCGGTTCCAGAACCAAGTGGAATGGAATGGAACCGTTCCGCACCCACACCCCATTCTCGCGTTCGGTTCAGAAATGGAATGGAACGAGGTGATTCCCAGGAAGAGAATATTCCCTCTATATGCGGAATGGACACGTTCGGCCAAATCGGCTGGACCAAGTGGAACGGTTGTGTGCCTCTCCCTAATTTAATCAAGTTAAGCAATAATTAATCATGTTTAAGCATAATTAATCAAGATTAGGAATAATTAATTAAGTTTAGGAATAATTAATCAAGATTTGGAATAATTAATCAAGTTTAGAAATAGTTAATCAAGTTTATGCATAATTAATCGAGTTTAAGAATAATTAATCAAGTATAGGAATAATTTCATTTTCACCCCATTCCATTCCATACTCGTCTCATTCCAAAACCGAACACAGGAATGGAACGGTTCCATGACAGTTTTTTGTCCAAACCGAACACAAGAATGGAACGGTTCCATTCCATTCCACCTCGTCCAAAGACCGAACACACCCTAAAACTCGTAGATTTGGTCCTCTCTCGTAGTTTTTTCGAGCTATAGCACACTATCTCGGGGTCCAGGGTCGATTTCATCGTCAATTCAAGCATTCATTAAAACTCGTCTATTTGGTCCTTTCTCATAGTCTCGGTGACCAATAGCACACCGTTTGGGTGTCCGAGGATAATTTCATGGGCATTTCCTGCGTTCCTTAAAAATCGTCTATTTGGACCTTTCTCACAAATTTTTTGATCTATAGCACACTGTTTTGTTTTTCGGGGACAATTTTATGGATTTTCTAGCGTTAATTAAAAATCGTCGATTTGGTCCTTTCTTGCAGTTTTCGTGAGCTATAGTACACTGGTTGTGTTTCCGTGGAAAATTCCATGGGAATTTCTGCCATTCATTAAAACTCGTAGATTTGTTACTCTCTAGTAGTTTTTCCGAGCTATAGCACACTGTATGGGTGTCCGGGGACAATTTCATGGGCAATTGTAGCTTTCATTAAAACTCGTCGATTTGGTTCGTTCTCGCGGTTTCGGTGAGCTATAGCACACTGTTTTGGTGTCCGGGGATAACTTCAGGGGCGTTTCTTTAATCCATTAAAACTTGTCGATTAATCCTATCTCGTAGTTTTCACGAGCTATAGCACACCGTTTGGGTGTCCGGGGACAATTTCATGGGCATTTCTTGCGTTCCTTAAAAATAGCCTATTTGGACCTTTCTCACAATTTTTTTGATCTATGGCACACTTTTTGTTGTTCGGGGACAATTTTATGGGATTTTCTGGCATTAATTAAAAATCGTCGATTTGGTCCTTTCTAACAGTTTCCGTGAGCTATAGTACACTGGTTGTGTTTCTGTGGAAAATTCCATGGGCATTTCTGCCATTCATTAAAACTCGTAGATTTGTTACTCTCTTGTAGTTTTTCCGAGCTATAGCACACTATATGGGTGTCTGGGGACAATTTCATGGGCTATTCTAGCATTCATTAAATTCGTCGATTTGGTCCTTTCTCGCAGTTTTGGTGAGCAATAGCACACTGTTTAGGTGTCCGGGGAAAACTTCAGGGGCGTTTCGTTAATCCATTAAAACTAGTCCATTAATCCTATCTCGCAGTTTTCACGAGCTATAGCACACTGTTTGGGTTTCCGTGGAAAATTTCATGGGAATTTCGGGCATTTATTAAAACTCGTTGATTTGGACCTTTCTCGCAATTTTCGTGAGCTATAGCACACTATTGGGGACCCATGGAAAATTTAGTAGGCATTTATAGCATTCAGGAAAACTCGTCGATTCAGTCCTATCTCGCACTTTTTCTAAGATATTGTCCACTTTTGGGGGTCCGGGAATAATTTCATGGGATTTCTGGCATTAATTAAAACTCGTTGATTGGGACCTTTCTTGCAGTTTTTGTGTTCTATAGCACATTGTTTTGTTGTCCGGGGACAATTTCATGGCCATTCTTGCATTCATTAAAAATCGTCGATTTGGTCCTTTCTCGCTGTTTCCGTGAGCTATAGTACACTGTTTGGGTTTCCGTGGAAAAATTCATGGGCATTTCTAGCATTCATTAAAACTCGTAGATTTGGTCCTCTCTCGTAGTTTTTTCGAGCTATAGCACACTGTTTCGGGGTCCAGGGACGATTTCATAGTCAATTCAAGCATTCATTAAAACTCGTCGATTTCGTCCTTTCTCGCAGTTTCGGTGACATAGCACACCGTTTGGGTGTCCAAGGACAATTTCATGGGCATTTCTTGCGTTCCTTAAAAATCGTCTATTTGTGCCTTTCTCACAATTTGTATGATCTATAGCACACTGTTTTGTTGTTCGGGGACAATTTTATGGGATTTTCTGGCATTAATTAAAAATCGTCGATTTGGTCCTTTCTCGCAGTTTTTGTGAGCTATAGTACACTGATTGCCGTGGAAAATTCCATGGGCATTTCTGCCATTCATTAAAACTCGTAGATTTCTTACTCTCTCGTAGTTTTTCCGAGCTATAGCACACTGTATGGGTGTCTGGGGACAATTTCATGGGCAATTCTAGCATTCATTAAATTCGTCGATTTGGTCCTTTCTCGCAGTTTCGGTGAGCAATAGCACACTGTTTAGGTATCCGGGGACAACTTCAGGGGCGTTTCGTTAATCCATTTAAACTAGTCCATTAATCCTATCTCGCAGTTTTCACGAGCTATAGCACACTGTTTGGGTTTCCGTGGAAAATTTCATGGGAATTTCGGGCATTTATTAAAACTCGGTTATTTGGACCTTTCTCGCAATTTTTGTGAGCTATAGCACACTGTTGGGGACCCATGGACAATTTACTAGGCATTTATAGCATTCAGCAAAACTCGTCGATTCAGTCCTATATCGCACTTTTTCTAAGATATTGTGCACTTTTGGGGGTCCGGGAATAATTTCATGGGAATTTCTGGCATTAATTAAAACTCGTTGATTGGGACCTTACTCGCAGTTTTTGTGATCTATAGCACATTGTTTCGTTGTCCGGGGACAATTTCATGGCCATTTCTAGCATTCATTAAAAATCGTCGATTTGGTCCTTTCTCGCAGTTTCCGTGAGCTATAGTACACTGTTTGGGTTTCCGTGGAAAATTTCATGGGCATTTCTAGCATTCATTAAAACTCGTAGATTTGGTCCTCTCTCGTAGTTTTTTCGAGCTATAGCACACTGTTTCGGGGTCCAGGGACGATTTCATAGGCAATTAAAGCATTTATTAAAACTCATCGATTTGGTCCTTTCTCACGGTTTCGGTGACATAGCACACCGTTTGGGTGTCCGGGGACAATTTCATAGGCATTTCTTGCGTTCCTTCAAAATCGTCTATTTGGGCCTTCCTCACAATTTGTATGATCTATAGCACAATGTTTTGTTGTTCGGGGACAATTTTATGGGATTTTCTGGCATTAATTAAAAATCGTCGATTTGGTCCTTTCTTGCAGTTTTTGTGAGCTATAGTACCCTGGTTGTGTTTCCGTGGAAAATTGCATGGGCATTTCTGCCATCCATTAAAACTCGTAGATTTGTTACTCTCTCATAGTTTTTCCGAGCTATAGCACACTTTATGGGTGTCCGGGATCAATTTCATGGGCAATTCTAGCATTCATTAAAACTCATCGATTTGGTCCTTTCTCGCAGTTTCGGTGAGCAATAGCACACTGTTTAGGTGTCCGGGGACAACTTCAGGTGCATTTCTTTAATCCATTAAAACTAATCCATTAATGCTATCTCGCAGTTTTCACGAGCTATAGCACACTGTATGGGTGTCCGGGGACAATTTCATGGGCACTTCTAGCATTCATTAAAACTCGTCGATTTGGTCTTTTCTCGCAGTTTCGGTGAGCTATAGCACACTGTTTACGTGTCCGGGGACAACTTCAGTGGCGTTTCTTTAATCCATTAAAACTAGTCCATTAATCCTATCTCGCAGTTTTCACGAGATATAGCACACTATATGGGTGTCCGGGGACAATTTCATGGGCAATTTTAGCATTCATTAAAACTCGTCGATTTGGTCCTTTCTCGCAGTTTCGGTGAGCTATAGCACACTGTTTAGGTGTCCGGGGACAACTTCAGGGGCGTTTCTTAAAACTAGTCCATTAATCCTATCTCGCAGTTTTCATGAGCTATGACACACTATTTGAGTGTCCGTGGAAAATTTCATGTGAATTTTTGGCATTTATTAAAACTCGTTGATTTGGTCCTGTGTTGCAATTTTCGTGAGCCATAACACACTGTTTGGGGGTCCGGGACAATTTAATGGGCATTTCTGGCATTCATTAAAACTCGTTGATTTGGACTTTTCTCGCAATTTTTGTGAGCTATAGCACACTGTTGGGGGTCCATGGACAATTTAGTAGGCATTTATAGCATTCAGCAAAACTCGTCGATTCGGTCGTATCTCGCACTTTTTCTGACATATTGGCCACTTTTGTCTGTCCAGGAATAATTTCTTGGGCATTTCTGGCATTAATTAAAACTCGTTGATTTGGACCTTTCTCGCAGTTTTTGTCATCTATAGCACATTGTTTTGTTGTCCGGGGACAATTTCATGGGCATTTCTGGCATTCATTAAAAATCGTCAATTTGGTCCTTTCTCGCAGTTTCCGTGAGCTATAGTACACTGTTTAGGTTTCCGTGGAAAATTTCATGGGCATTTCTAGCATTCATTAAGGGTACGTTCGGTTCCAGAATCAAGTGGAATGGAACGGAACCGTTCCGCACCCACACCCCATTCTCGCGTTCGGTTCAGAAATGGAATGGAACGAGGTGATTCCCAGGAAGAGAATATTCCCTCTATATGCGGAATGGACACGTTCGGCCAAATCGGCTGGACCAAGTGGAACGGCTGTGTGCCTCTCCCTAATTTAATCAAGTTAAGCAATAATTAATCATGTTTAAGCATAATTAATCAAGATTAGGAATAATTAATTAAGTTTAGGAATAATTAATCAAGATTTGGAGTAATTAATCAAGTTTAGAAATAGTTAATCAAGTTTATGAATAATTAATCGAGTTTAAGAATAATTAATCAAGTATAGGAATAATTTCATTTTCACCCCATTCCATTCCATACTCATCTCATTCCAAAACCGAACACAGGAATGGAACGGTTCCATGACAGTTTTTTGTCCAAACCGAACACAAAAATGGAACGGTTCCATTCTATTCCACCTCGTCCAAAGACCGAACACACCCTAAAACTCGTAGATTTGGTCCTCTCTCGTAGTTTTTTCGAGCTATAGCACACTATTTCGGGGTCCAGGGTCGATTTCATCGTCAATTCAAGCATTCATTAAAACTCGTCTATTTGGTCCTTTCTCACAGTCTCGGTGACCAATAGCACACCGTTTGGGTGTCCGAGGATAATTTCATGGGCATTTCTTGCGTTCCTTAAAAATCGTCTATTTGGACCTTTCTCACAAATTTTTTGATCTATAGCACACTGTTTTGTTGTTCGGGGACAATTTTATGGATTTTCTAGCATTAATTAAAAATCGTCGATTTGGTCCTTTCTCGCAGTTTTCGTGAGCTATAGTACACTGGTTGTGTTTCCGTGGAAAATTCCATGGGAATTTCTGCCATTCATTAAAACTCGTAGATTTGTTACTCTCTAGTAGTTTTTCCGAGCTATAGCACACTATATGGGTGTCCGGGGACAATTTCATGGGCAATTGTAGCTTTCATTAAAACTCGTCGATTTGGTTCGTTCTCGCGGTTTCGGTGAGCTATAGCACACTGTTTAGGTGTCCGGGGATAACTTCAGGGCGTTTCTTTAATCCATTAAAACTTGTCGATTAATCCTATCTCGTAGTTTTCACGAGCTATAGCACACCGTTTGGGTGTCCGGGGACAATTTCATGGGCATTTCTTGCGTTCCTTAAAAATAGCCTATTTGGACCTTTCTCACAATTTTTTTGATCTATAGCACACTTTTTGTTGTTCGGGGACAATTTTATGGGATTTTCTGGCATTAATTAAAAATCGTCGATTTGGTCCTTTCTAACAGTTTCCGTGAGCTATAGTACACTGGTTGTGTTTCCGTGGAAAATTCCATGGGCATTTCTGCCATTCATTAAAACTCGTAGATTTGTTACTCTCTTGTAGTTTTTCTGAGCTATAGCACACTGTATGGGTGTCTGGGGACAATTTCATGGGCTATTCTAGCATTCATTAAATTCATCGATTTGGTCCTTTCTCGCAGTTTTGGTGAGCAATAGCACACTGTTTAGGTGTCAGGGGAAAACTTCAGGGGCGTTTCGTTAATCCATTAAAACTAGTCCATTAATCCTATCTCGCAGTTTTCACGAGCTATAGCACACTGTTTGGGTTTCCGTGGAAAATTTCATCGGAATTTTGGGCATTTATTAAAACTCGTTGATTTGGACCTTTCTCGCAATTTTTGTGAGCTATAGCACACTGTTGGGGACCCATGGACAATTTAGTAGGCATTTATAGCATTCAGGAAAACTCGTCGATTCAGTCCTATCTCGCACTTTTTCTAAGATATTGTGCACTTTTGGGGGTCCGGGAATAATTTCATGGGATTTCTGGCATTAATTAAAACTCGTTGATTGGGACCTTTCTTGCAGTTTTTGTGTTCTATAGCACATTGTTTTGTTGTCCGGGGACAATTTCATGGCCATTCTTGCATTCATTAAAAATCGTCGATTTGGTCCTTTCTCGCAGTTTCCGTGAGCTATAGTACACTGTTTGGGTTTCCGTGGAAAAATTCATGGGCATTTCTAGCATTCATTAAAACTCGTAGATTTGGTCCTCTCTCGTAGTTTTTTCGAGCTATAGCACACTGTTTCGGGGTCTAGGGACGATTTCATAGTCAATTCAAGCATTCATTAAAACTCATCGATTTGGTCCTTTCTCGCAGTTTCGGTGACATAGCACACCGTTTGGGTGTCCGAGGACAATTTCATGGGCATTTCTTGCGTTCCTTAAAAATCGTTTATTTGTGCCTTTCTCACAATTTGTATGATCTATAGCACACTGTTTTGTTGTTCGGGGACAATTTTATGGGATTTTCTGGCATTAATTAAAAATCGTCGATTTGGTCCTTTCTCGCAGTTTTCGTTAGCTATAGTACACTGGTTGCCGTGGAAAATTCCATGGGCATTTCTGCCATTCATTAAAACTCGTAGATTTCTTACTCTCTCGTAGTTTTTCCGAGCTATAGCACACTGTATGGGTGTCCGGGGACAATTTCATGGGCACTTCTAGCATTCATTAAAACTCGTCGATTTGGTCCTTTCTCGCAGTTTCGGTGAGCTATAGCACACTGTTTAGGTGTCCGGGGACAACTTCAGGGGCGTTTCTTTAATCCATTAAAACTAGTCCATTAATCCTATCTCGCAGTTTTCACGAGCTATAGCACACTGTTTGGGTTTCCTTGGAAAATTTCTGCCAATTGATTTGGACCTTTCTCGCAATTTTTGTGCGCTATAGCACACTATTGGGGGTCCGGGGACAATTTACTAGGTATTTCTAGCATTCAGCAAAGCTCGTCGATTCGGTCCTATCTCGCACTTTTTCTGAGATATTGTCCAGTTTTTGGTGGTCCAGGAACAATTTCATGGGCATTTCTGGCATTAATTAAAACTCGTTGATTTGGACCTTTCTCACAATTTTTGTGATCTATAGGAAACTGTTTTGTTGTTCGGGGACAATTTCATGGGCATTTCTCGCATTCATTAAAAATCGTCGATTTGGTCCTTTCTCGCAGTTTCCGTGAGCTATAGTACACTGGTTGGGTTTCCGTGGAAAATTTCATGGGCATTTCTGGCATTCATTAAAACTTGTTGAACTGGTCCTCTCTCGTAGTTTTTCCGGGCTATAGCACACTGTTTCGGGTTCCGGGGACAATTTCAAGGGCAACTCTAGCATTCATTAAAACTCGTCTATTTGCTCCTTACTCGCAATTTCGATGAGCTATAGCACACTGTTGGGGGTCCATGGACAATTTAGTAGCCATTTATAGCATTCAGCAAAACTCGTCGATTCGGTCCTATCTCTCACTTTTTCTGAGATATTGTCCACTTCTGGGGGTCTAGGAATAATTTCATGGGCATTTCTGGCATTAATTTAAACTCGTTGATTGGGACCTTTCTCGCAGTTTTTGTGATCTATAGCACATTGTTTTGTTGTCCGTGGACAATTTCATGGGCATTTCTGGCATTCATTAAAAATCGTCAATTCGGTCCTTTCTCGCAGTTTCCGTGAGCTATAGTACACTGTTTAGGTTTCCGTGGAAAATTTCATGGGCATTTCTAGCATTCATTAAAACTCGTAGATTTGGTCCTCTCTCGTAGTTTTTTCGAGCTATAGCACACTGTTTCGGAGTCCAGGGACGATTTCATCGGCAATTCAAGCATTCATTACAACTAGTCGATTTGGTCCTTTCTCACAGTTTCGGTGACCAATAACACACCGTTTGGGTGTCCGAGGATAATTTCATGGGCATTTCTTGCGTTCCTTAAAAATAGTCTATTTGGAACTTTGTCACAATTTTTTTGATCTATAGCACATTGATGCATATAAAATGCATACATGAACTTTGCATCTTATTACTTGTTTTTCCTACATATTAGCAACTTATATTCATGTTGTGTAATGATTTGGGGGATTTTCTAAACAATCCCCCTTCTTTTGGTTCTAACCCTGTTTTTCCAGAAAACGTACTTTTTAGTGTTTCAGACTTTCCGGGAGCTTCGGGACTCCAACAAGGGCAAGGCCAAAGAGCACGGTTCAGAATTTTCGAGACGAAGACCATGGGGCAAAGTAGAGGGCCAAACTGCCAACCAGGTGGAAAAGAGGACCCTCCACGCGGCCAGATTCCTTGGTCGCATGAGAGGCCCCCTTTTTGCCCCCGTGGCTCCGATGCCGTCGATCTTTATTCTCCCGAGTGTCTCGTGACCTAAAAACGACTATATAAAGGGTCCCCTGGCCTTTTCAAGGAGGAGGCGGCGCCGAGAGACGAAACTACGAAACATAGAGACAGAAGGCTTCCGCCGCAGAAGATCGGAGGGGGGAAACGCCGCCGGGATCACTCCCGGAGGGCTCCACCCCCCTCCGGCGTGTTCGTCATCAACATCTACAGCAAGATCAGCTCCATCTATCCACTGTAATCTCTTGGCAAACACGATGTATGATGCAATACTATATTCCCTTGATGTATTGTGTCTCCCCGTCTATGTTTGAGTACTGAATTGTTCTTGGCAATGGTGAAATAGTTCGTTGATTGGTTGCATACAAGTTTGTTATCTTCTATGATTGTCTTTATGTACAATATATGAGTGCACACATATGTTGGGGAATGCATGTAAGGTGATCACCGGTAGCATAATGGAGTGGTGGTGACTTGGGAGTGACAGTAACCTGAGACCGAGCCACAAAGTTAAGTTATTGGGGGATATATATAGGGGACCTTAGAACGTAAGGCTATGTTGGGACTTTATGTCTTAATCAATCTTGCGCAGTCATTTACTTGGCCACATGATCCATCATAAGGGGTTGTAAATCATTTACTTGACTATACCTATTCATGGCTCCTTCCTAGAAGAAACAACTAAGACTAAAACATGTGCTTCACTAATTGTGACAACCACACGAACGAAACACCTATTGCTAGAACACTTGCTCCCTTGAGATACTTGAGATATTTGTTACTTTCTACTTGTGAAACTTGCTTAGAAACTTGCTTTAGAAACTTGCTCTAGGATTACTTGCATTTTAAACTTGCTTCACTAGTTACTAGACAAACCACACTCCACATCACTTGCTTTTAATTAGTTAGTTCCTTTTAGTCAAACTTATTGATTTGCATAAACAGCCATATAAGAGGGTTATAGGGATCTAGAGAATAGATAGCTTACCTTCAGCTCCTCGTGGGTTCAACACTCAAATACTTATCGAAAGGTACTACAATTGATCTCCTGCACTTGGGAGTCATCAAGCACTTTTCTGGCGCCGTTGCCGGGGAGCGTTGTGCTAAGCTTTTATTCTTGTTTGCATTGCATACTAACATATAAACCTAAAACACAAAAAAAATTATAAAATGGAAGACAACCAAAAAAAATTAGAACTGTATAATATCTACCTTGAATTAGGACATGAAGTGTTTGAGGAGAAATTGAAAAATTATTTGCACAACAATCATATTTGTGGTATTTCTAATTCTTTGAACACCTTTATTGCTAAGGAAAACCTTGAGCTTGGGGAAGTTTGTCTTGATGAATATGATATTTTTTTAGTCCCCCTACTATTGAGGATAAAAATGATATACTTGATGATTCTATGGAAAGTTTTAAGCTTGGGGAAGTTTGTTTTGATGAGCATGATATTTCTAGTTCCCCAAGCTTGGAGGAGAAAATTCACTTTTATGATACTATGCCTCCTATATATGATGATTGCAATGAAAATTATGAATGTTTAACTCCCACTATCACTAATGAGGATTTTACTTATGTGGAGAGTAGTGATTCTTTTATTCATGTGTCTCATGATAAGAATGTTTTATGTGATATTCATATTGTTGAATCTATTCATGATGCCACTGAAAATTATTATGAGAGAGGGAAACATGGTTACGCATATTTCAACAATATTAAGTTTCCCCTCTTTATGCTGAAAGTACTGAAGTTGCACTTGATCCACCTTTCTATGCTTTCTATTATGTGCTTCTTTTATTTGTTTCATTACAAAATGCCAATGCATAGGAAATGGGTTAGACTTAAAAATAAATTGTTTAATATGTTTTTGGTGTGTTCCTTATGCTTTAATTTCCTATTCGGTTTGAGCACACATTTATGTCTTTACAACATGTAAAATGCCTTTACCTACTGTTATATATCATTTAGTTTAAGATTTTCATTTTATAAAAAAATTGGGAAAGTAAATGAGAAGGATGAGTAATGGAGAAGTTGGGGTCGACCTTGAACATGTGTTGTTCATGCCAATGAAACCATTGCAAAGTCTCTATCATTAAAACTTTTTCCAAAGCTAAAAACAATAAAAATATTAGTTCACTACTGTAAGATCACATTTCTGTCTTATTTCTCATCTTAAATGGCAAGAATAATCTTATATGAGAGATAGGATTAAACAATAGTAATTAGCTGTCAAGAAAACAGATTCCTGAACTTCACTGCGAAAAATGTTTAAAATCACATAAGTGGAATTTTGACCTGGTAATTTACGACAGCAATATTTAGTTATCACTACATATTTCATTAGTTTTAAGTTTTCTGATTTGAGCAACTTAAGTGCCTCTAAAAATTCACTCTTTACAGGTTGTTCAGTTTTTGGCAGATTATGTCTTTATTTTGCATTGCTCTCATTACTTGTGTTTTGTGTGGTTCTTTTGATCAAGGAGCAATGCACAATTGTAGTAACAATAGTTAATATTTAGAATCAACTGATGATGTGTCTTTGCTGTACCTATGTGGATTTTATTTATGGAGGCACTAACCCCTCTAATCAAGTTTTATGTTGAGATTTGTTAAGAAGAATTTTTCAGGAGGAAGAGTTGAGTGAGATGAACAAAGATCAAGAGGGACAACCAATCAAGCTTGGGGATGTACCCCTGGGCTCACCCTACATGTATCAAATAAGTACAATAATCCAAGCTTGGGGATGCCGAGCCACCTCACTCCAACCATCATGATGTTAAGTAAGTAAAGCCTAGCTATATGGCTATAAAGAAAGCGCTTTACGGGAGGCAACCCGGTTGTTTTTGTTTGGATTTTCCTAGTGTCCTCTTGATTTATCAAGAGATTAGTTTTTTTTGTTTTAATTGTGGAGTTTTCAATAAAGAGTCAAGTCAAACCCATTTGGACTTATAAGTTGCTATCCTAGTGCATGAAATTTCTGTTTCATCACGTGTCTGCTCACCATATGATCTTAAGTTTTTTATTGGTATGTCGGATTGAGCTAATTTTTTATTATGTTCTGCAACATTTCGTACTCTGTAAGCACAAAAATTGGCTTAATTTTTTGACGAATATATCTTAGGGAAAAACGTTCGTTTTGCTGCTGTTGCTTTTCTGGACAGATTCTGCCTTCTTTTGTTTATGCACTCTTTGGGCTTGGGAATCGAATTTCCATGATTCTTTCAAGCAAGAGAGTGAACATACAACATAATGAACCTTATTTTCTATCTACTGGAGAATTTGATTTGGAATTTTGCACAGCAAGCATGTGATTTTTTTTGTCCTTGCTAATCTCACCCCACAGAAAAAGAATGGGAGAAACATGTTTTGTGAAGTTTTTTCACAGGGAATAGAGGAGCTGCGCCTCAAGACATCCAAGAATGGTGAAAGCCATAAGCTTGGGGATGTGATGAACACCCCACTGGAGCTACACTCTTTTGGTTAGCACACGTCTACTTTCTGTTTTTCTAAGCAAATCATTTATCGTAGAGACTTGAAGCGTCTAGTTTTTGTTTTTATTTTTGTTTTGATAAGATCACACCCATCATTTTATATGAGATTGAGCTACTGGAGTTTGGGGTTGGAATGTATTGGATGCTAGTATTATGACTTGGAATAGGGATGCCATAGTTGATTTGAAGAGCTACATATGTTTGCATGATTTATAGGATTTTTATGTGTAGAAATTTGCAATAATTGAGCTATCTCTTATTCATGTCCTTGATGTTAATTGCTGGTTTATTTAGTTTGTCATGAAATGAGTAGTTCTATCGACATATGCATGCATAGTAGCTGGTCAACTATCTCCCTCTTGCTAGCCAAAAATTTAAAAATTCCAACAAGTAAAAACTTGTTTCCAACACTCCTTAGCCAAGTATTTCCAGTGAGTCCACCATATCTTCCCATTAGCTCATTGCTATTCCAAGTATGTTCACCATGTTATTGTGTTATTTATGTTCTAAATTAAGATATTCAGTTTATTAATTGTCATGGGTTGAACTTGGGATAGGACTCTCACGAACTTTTGAAGGCACACTTTACTTTTTATGCATCTAATAAACATGACCCAATAATGGGAGCCACAAGTTTTGCGTTTGACAAGTGTGTGGTTGGGAGCTAGCTATAAACGTGTATCACCGGAAAGCTTTCAACATTGCACAAAAATTTACATTTGGTTGATATCATGTACTTTTGTTTTTGGACTCCTGCCATGCCGAAATGAAATAGAGGAATAGTAAGTTTTGATGAGTAAGTATCTATATGACTAGAGAAATGCATTGGGCCGCTAACCCAAGCCATGCTTTATCATGGTGGAAATTTACTTACAGCTTGAGTGACTCTACAACACATCCTACAATAAAATAAGAAGCTATGCATAATAGTGAATGAAAATAAAATGGATGATGAGTCTACTCCGTTTGTTTGTCTTGTCATTATGACATGGGCTTGTTTCCATGTCATGGGGCAAGAGGTACCTCTTTGCGGTTCTCTATGATGTCATTAATACTTATTATGATTGTACAAAGCTTATTAGGAATCTTAAGTTGAGTAATCATGGAGTAGGTTTTCACACTCACGGGGCATGAGGCTTTCAACCACCTTGTCATTCACATTACTTCAACATTCACCATTTAAGATGCTAGTGATAAAGGGGCAATGAGAGTCCTAGATCAATGGATACCACATTTCAATTAGTAATTTTAGTTGAATAATTTAGAGGCTAAATAAGACTTGATCAAGCTTCACCTCTACTCAATTTTCTCCAAAGTGTCCACCATATTTTCTATTTTCCATTATGCTATTCTTTGACCAATATAGGATTTTATTTTTCATTTTGTGTATGCATTTGGTCCATAGTGCTTTTATTTCATTATACACTTTGTGAACTTTCATGAAGCATCTTTGCTTGCATATTTGATATTTCTTACAACATGAATGTATATTGCTACTCATTTCTAGTATTAATCATTTGATTATATGTAGCATGAATAATCCTCCTTGATATCCCATGATTGTTTCAATATGCAAAGTCCATGTTAGTTTTATCACCTTCATACTCGAGGACGAGCATGGGTTAAGCTTGGGGATGTTGATGCATGTAAAATGCATACATAAACTTTGCATGTTATTACTTGTTTTTCCTACATATTAGCAAATTATATTCATGTTTTATAATGATTTAGAGGATTTTCTAAACAATCCCCCTTCTTTTGGTTCTAACCCTGTTTTTCCAGAAAACGTACTTTTTAGTGTTTCAGACTTTCCGGGAGCTTCGGGACTCCAAAAAGGGAAAGGCCAAAGAGCACGGTTCAGAATTTTCGAGACGAAGACCATGGGCCAAAGTAGAGGGCCAAAATGCCAACCAGGTGGCAAAGAGGACCCTCCATGCGGCCATATTCCTTGGTCGCGTCAGAGGCCCCCTTTTTGCCCCCGTGGCTCTGATGCCGTCGATCTTTCTTCTCCCGAGTGTCTCGTGACCTAAAAACGACTATATAAAGGGTCCCCTGGCCTTTTCGAGGAGGAGGCGGCGCCGAGAGATGAAACAACGAAACAGAGAGACAGAAGGCTTCCGCCGGAGAAGATCGGAGGGGGGAAACGCCGCCGGGATCACCCCCGGAGGGCTCCACCCCCCTCCGGCGTGTTCGTCATCAACATCTACAGCAAGATCAGCTCCATCTCTCCACTGTAATCTCTTGGCAAACACGATGTATGATGCAATACTATATTCCCTTGATGTATTGTGTCTCCCCGTCTATGTTTGAGTAGTGAATTGTTCTTGGCAATGGTGAAATAGTTCGTTGATTGGTTGCATACAAGTTTGTTATCTTCTATGATTGTCTTTATGTACAATATATGAGTGCACGCATATGTTGGGGAATGCATGTAAGGTGATCACCGGTAGCATAATGGAGTGGTGGTGACTTGGGAGTGACAGTAACCTGAGACCGAGCCACAAAGTTAAGTTATTGGGGGATATATATAGGGGACCTTAGAACGTAAGGCTATGGTGGGACTTTATGTCTTAATCAATCTTGTGCAGTCATTTACTTGGCCACATGATCCATCATAAGGGGTTGTAGATCATTTACTTCACTATACCTATTCATGGCTCCTTCCTACCAAGTAGCCGCCTGACCCTTCAGCAGATAGGAGGCATACTTGACCTTGTCTTCCTCAGCAACATGAGCAATCTCCAGAGCCTTAGCTATCTCACGGATCCAGTCATCAGCGTCCAGAGGCTCGCGTGTGGCCACGAAATCTCTCGGACCCAGACTGAGGAACTCCTTGATGCTGACTCGTGGAGCCGTCTGGTTGTTGTGCTGATTAGTCTGAAACTGGGCCATATGTGCCATGACTTGGGTCATCTGAGTCAACAGCTCCGTGATTGGCGGTGGATCAGGCGGGTTGTTCCTTGTTGGCGGCATCCTGAATGGAAATGCATTTTAGCACAACAACAGAAAAGGATAGACTTGGAAACCGAAAGAGAGATTATTCCGACGCATGAATAGATAACCAACAGGTACATCATCACATGTTCAAATACATCAGAATATCCAACACACCACAAATGGTTCGAATGCCAAAGGATAACTAAACATAGCTAAGAATGGATACATCGGTACTCCCATGCTCATCACGCAGGACGGCGGCTAGGAGTACGGCGAGAGGTACGGTGAGGAGCACGCCCACGAAAGTAGGTAGAACGACGATCCACGTAGATCTGACGTGGTCTGAGAGCGACTCTAGGTGTGGTGAAGTACATGGCGTCGACTCCCTGTGCTCCAAAGCGTGGAATCCCAGTGTAACCAGTACCAAGATTGAGGAGTGGACCTCTGATCGGCTCGTAACCTCCAGCATCTGGGAGACGACGACCAACTGGCTGATCGAAACGTGCAAAGCGCTCATCTCCAACAAAGTCTGTGGTGTAAGTCGCCAGACGGGTCAAAGCAAGGTAGAGTTGCTCTCTGACTGAAGCCAACTCCTGAGATAGTGTGCTGGCAACTGCGTCACTGTGCCTCACAAACTGAGCGGTGGTGTGCAGCCTGGAGTTATCATGCTCGTAGACATCCAAGTTGTCGGTGGGTGGGGAAAGAAATAAAAGAACAGAATTCCTACTCTCACGTTTCATTTTTCCTATATAGCTACAAAATAGTTTCTAGACTCAACTGCGAACAGTAAAAGGGATCCTACGGGCAGACTGGCTCTGATACCATTTGTCGCACCCGGACTTCTAGAGGATACTCACAGTCCTCTAAACAGTAGAATAAATGGCTTACGGGGCATACCGGCACCCGCATCTCAATATGAGCAGGCCAACACGTAAACGTGTGACAACCATTCTCTACTATCCATCGTCTGCGTAAACCATCCCATAGAAATCAGGACACTTCCGTTGACGTACTTCACAACATACACACATGGTACGTCAACGGCATTAGAACAACTGATGTCACAACATATCTCTAAGACACAAAAGATTGAAATAAGTTGCAAATAGATCTCACTAGATCAGAGATAGCAAATACAATCATCCAGAGGACACATGTCCCAACAATTCATCATTACAACACAGCGAAAGCATCCAAAGTGTCTGAGTACAGACAAGATCCAAATAGGCCTAAGAGGCCGGAAACGAAAAGACGGAGCCCATCCATGATGTCTCGGATCCTGCCCGGGTCCGCTATCTACTCGTCAGCAGCATCGTCATACTCCACGTAGTAGCCTCCATGGGGATCCTCGGAAACGTAGTCTGCGGAAAACCATAACCCCAAAGGGGTCAGTACATAAACCTGGCAAGCAAGAATCACAAGATACCATAGTGTACCCGGCAACACCAAGTACAGATGCTTTGGGTTCAACGGAAGAATAGGTGATACATAAGTGCGGCAGCAGGCTGCTCTAACCAACTACAGAAACACGCTACAACTTCCGGCTAAAAGAGAGGGATAAGATAGCGTATCGTAACCAACTACTATTAACTCCAAACAAACCCATCCTGGATCTCGCCCCTTATCCAAAGAAGCAATCCGGGGATAACTCACACAATTGGATTAATGATGGTTCAAGTTATTGTGTCAATAAGACTATTACTAGTCAAGTTATCATTAGTTAGGTGTAAGTTATTCTGAGTACTTGTTAGCCAGTACTTTCACCAAGTCAACCATAACCGCGGAAAACACGGCTTCTCGAGAAGATTTAACCCTGCAGGGGTGCACCAATTTGGCCGTACACGAAAGAATATCCCGCCAGACGGGAATCAAACCCACCAAGCGAGGCACTCAACACAACTCAACTCTTCTTCGCATCAAGCCCAAAGGACCACGTGATGTGCGTGCGCAGCTAATCGAGCCCCCACGAAGAAAAGGGGGACCCTCATAGCACTTGAAGATCACGCCGCCCTAAATGCTGACTACAAAAGTTCCACCCTGGCCTCGGGTTCGTACCTGCATATGCGTGCATCAAATGGAAAGCCCGAACTAAGTGTGGCGATTTGGACGAGATGCGAATCGAATCAAATTGAGGGGGGCGCCCATACACGCTTCCCACATGCGGTTAGTGCGCTCATCATGGATCAGTAGACAAGACCCTTTTCCTAATTAGGGTCGACACTAGCAGGCCTCAAAATCACGCCGGGCCTCCTGCCGGTGCCTTATCATCAAATTAGCATTACCTCAAACATTAACAGGTTGATTGTTTAAACATCGAGCCCCAGAATATAATAAATATGGTAACAGAAAATAACGGACAGCAGACTCGAGCATAAACAACCCTAAGCATGCTAGTAAGACTCAGGCAACAAGCAATGGGGTATAGGTGTGGAGGTGAGGCTATATCAGGGTTACAGGAAAACATGTGATAGGATCGACCACAAGCAACGAATCTTAAGGCTAGCAGAATAGACAACGGAAAGTATCGGTATCCAATGTGGAAAGGAACACAATGGTTCATGTGATTGAATACTTTCCTGCAAACTCAGCAGCCTGGTACTGAGCTAACTCCTCAGAAGTAGTGTCGTAAACCTCGTCTGTCTCAACGTCGTCGTCTATCCGAGAAGAAGCAAAGAAACAACGAGAGAGACAAACAATCAATAACATGGCATAATGCACAATCATGGGATGATGCATGACAATTTAACTGATGCATCAAAATAAGCTAGTTGACATGGTAACATGTTTAAATGGACCCATATGCAATTTGGGTTGCATTATGGAAAGTCCATGAATTAATGTTGAAATAATTGTTCTACAACTAACCAACAGGTGAAAGTGGATTAGCATGATGCATGGATGAGGAAAACAGAAACAAAACAACAATAGCTTCATTTTGAAATGAAGTTTACCAAGTTTGGAATTTTATTTATTAAGTTATGAAAATTTGCTTCTTAAAGGAGGTACACAAGCATTTGTTGTTTTCACCAATTTTAATTGTTCAAAATAAATAACAAAAATCATATTTGGAAAGAACACATAATTTTAGGTGGAATACATGTTTCATTTGTTGAAAAAGGAATTAGAATGAATTAATTATGAATTAAACAAGTTTAAACAAGATTTAAATGAATTTAATTCAATTATGAATTTATTTGAATTTTTATCTGTTCAAAACATTAATTAAAATTCATATTTGAAAAGATTATAATTTTTTGGTTTGAAAACATATTTTATATGTTCAAAAAGAATTTAATTTGACCAAGTTATGAATTTAGCAATTTTTAAATGATTTAAACAAGGTTTAAATTATTTAACCAATTTTAATTATTCAAAACATGAAAAAAAATTTATATTTGAAAAGGTGGTTCAAATTGGCATGAAAAACATATTTTATATGTGCTATTTAAATTAATTTTGAATTAGTTATGAAATTAACCAAATTTGAAATGAATTGTTTGAATTTGAATTTTAAAACAATTTGAAATGTTCAAAACAGAAAACAAATGACTTAAATAGATAGAGAATTAAATTTGGTTCAGCTTGCATATTTTATTTGTATTATTTGGATGTGTTATGCAATTTTTATAAAAATTTGAAATTTAGGGATTAATTTGTAAATAAAAGGACTTAAATTTAAAAGAAAAACGGGGCAGAACGTTTTCCACCGCGCAGAGACCCAACCTGGGCCACTGCCAGCGGGCCCTGGCCACCGTGGCGCTTCGTGGCCGCGGGTGTGCGCCTGCGTGGCCTCCACTGCCACAGACAGGTGGGCCAGCGCATCCCGCGTGGCAAAGGCCAAAAATTGGGGGAAAAATCCCGCGGAGGCGAGGGCTCGATCCCTCGACCTCGGGCGTGAGCGCACGGGAGCGTTGCCACTGCGGTGGCTGCTGAATCTTGTCAGGTAAGGGGCTTGGGGGGTTTGACCTTCAGTTAGGGCTGCTAACTGAATTTTGCAGGTTCAGTTCGACAGAGGGTGGCGGCCGCCGGCGGCAGCTGCAGCGCTGCTCGTTGCTGCCCGCCGTGGTTGCGTGCGTGCTCGTGCTAGGGTGCTGGGTGGTGCTCGGGCTCGTGCAGAGAGAAAGAGGGAGGAAGGGGGAGAAGAGGTGGATCTCACCTCTCTGTAGACGTAGCAGAGGCCCGGGGTGGAGGTGGACGCCGGCGAGGGGAAGAGGATGGCGGCGGCGACCCACTGCCTCTCTGGCTCAACGTCGGTGTCGAGGAGGACGAGGTAGCCAAGGGGATTCCGTTCCCGGCCCTAACCTGGCTGGTGGGGCATCGAGGCGGCGGTGATCGACGGAAAATCAGAGGGTTTCGGTGGTGCTCGGGAGTTTCAGAACAGAGGGAGGAGCAGAGCAGAGAGAGAGGAAAAGATCGGCGGCGAGAGAGGGAGAGAGGAGGGAGGACCTAGGGCTAGGGCAGAGGGAGGCTAGCTAGGTTTATATGGAGGAGGGGGAGGAGCTGTGGCCGTCCCCTTCTCGCTGCTGTCGACGTGGGTGCTGCGGATGGGCAGCCGTACGAAGGTGGAAGAAACGGGGGGTAGCAGGCCGTGGGGGGGAGAGGTTTGGTGGGCTGGGCTCAGCCCACTGCCTGCCCTCTCCCTCTGCGTTATTTATTTTTATTTTTTTTCCTTTTTCTGTTTTGTTTTTTTTTTGGCAGATTTGAAAAAGGAAGAAAAAGAATAGGTGTTTGGGGTTTTAAAATTTTGTGTGAAGTTTTATAGTTTGTTATTGCAACAACACAAATGTGCAACTTTTGTTTTTTCAAAAATTGAACTTAGTTGCTGTTAGGAATTTTAATTGAATTTAAGTGAATATTTGAATTAAATGATTAATTGAAACTTAAGCAATTTAAAAGCTTTAAAATTCAAGTTTATTTGAAACAATGATTGGAGTGATTTGTAATTTCCATACTTTCAAAATGGTTGCTGTTTGTATTTTATTTGAATTTGAATAATGTTTTGGTATTAAATGAATTACTGAAAGAAACAAATCAATAGTTTGAACTTACAACTTTAATGGAAACAATTGATTGCTTTGATTTGAATATTTCATTTGGAAAATTGTAACATAACAAGTATGAAACAAAGATTTGAATTTTTGGTTTGAAATTCATATTGAAAAACAATGGAAAACAAAAGAAAACAAAGGAAAACAAATGCAAAACAAAACAATGGTTATGATGACATGATGCAAAACATAAATTAACAAGAAATAAAACATTCTAAATGGGAGTTTTCATACTTGGGATGTTACAAAACGCCCCCCTTGAAGGAATCGCGCCCCGAGATTCCTACTGAGAAGAGAAAAGGTCCGGATACTTCTTGCGAAGATCCTCTTCGGTCTCCCGTTGCCTCTTTATCGAATGATGGGACCACTGCACTTTCAAGAACTTTGTGCTCTTGTTGCGAGTTTTGCGCTCGGTCTCATCGAGAATACGAACAGGGTGCTCCTCATAAGATAGATCTTATTGCAGTTCAATGGAATCATGATCAACTGCACGATCTGGATCTTTGAAACACCTCTTGAGCTGTGACACGTGAAACACATCGTGCACCTTGGATAGTTTTTCTGGAAGTTCAAGACGATAGGCATTTTCTGCACGCCTTGAGAGAATGTTGAAAGGACCGATGTATCTTGGTGCAAGCTTTCCTTTGACACCGAAACGATGAGTGCCTCTGAGGGGAGTTACACGGAGATATGCTTTGTCACCAGGTGCATAAACCATATCCCTGTGCTTGCTGTCATAGTAGCTTTTCTGACGAGACTGAGCAATCTTGAGATTGTCACGAATGATGCGAACTTTCTCTTCGGCTTCCTTAACAATGTCAGGGCCTAAGAGTGAACGTTCACCAGCTCCAGACCAATTGATTGGACTCCTGCATCTGCGGCCATAGAGAGCCTCAAATGGTGCCATGCCTAGGCTTGCCTGGAAGCTGTTGTTGTAGGAGAATTCAGCATATGGAAGACATTCCTCCCATTTCATGCCAAAAGAGATACCACATGCTCTGAGCATATCCTCGAGAATCTGATTGACTCTTTCGACTTGCCCTTGAGACTGAGGGTGATAAGCTGTGCTGAACAGAAGTTTGGTGCCCAATGCTTCTTGAAAGCTTTTCCAGAAATGAGAAGTGAATATGCTTCCACGGTCTGAGCTTTTTTCCAATGGAACACCATGAAGAGGAACAATCTTTGTTGTGTAGAGCTCTGCTAACTGGCTAGCTGAGATTGTTTCTTTGACAGCAAAGAAGTGAGCTACCTTAGTGAGACGATCAATGACAACGTAGATTGCATCGTTGCCCTTCTTGGACTTTGGGAAACCCGTGACGAAGTCCATTTCAATCATGTCCCACTTCCACTCAGAGATTTTCAGAGGTTGGAGAAGACCGGCTGTTTTCTGATGGACTGCCTTAACACGTTGACAAACGTCGCATTCAGAAACGTATTGAGCAATTTCACGTTTCATGCCAGGCCACCAATACAGTGACTTGAGATCCTGGTACATCTTTGTGCTTCGAGGGTGTATGGAGAGAGGAGTTTCATGAGCCTCCTTGAGAATAACATCTTTGAGACTTTGAACTTGAGGAACTGCAATGCGTCCTTCCAAAAACACAGTTCCCTTGTCATCAATTGAGAAGGACTTAAATTTCTCCTTGCCTTCTTTGATGTGTTCTACCATCTTCTTGATTTCAGCATCACGAAGTTGTTCAGAACGAATCTTGTCCTCGAGAGTTGGACTGGCTGTCAAGTTCGCAAGATAGCCTTGAGGAACAAGACCAAGATTCAGCTTCTGGAATTCTTCATGAAGAGGAGTTGGCTTTCCATGATCATGAGATTATTGCAATACGACTTGTGACTGAGAGCATCGGCCATAACATTAGCCTTGCCTGGAGTGTAAGAAATGGTAAGACCAAAATCTTTAATCTTTTCAATCCATCTCCTTTGCCTGAGGTTTAGATCTGGTTGAGTGAAGATGTATTTCAGACTCTTATGATCAGAAAAGATTTCAGTGCGATTACCCAACAAGTATTGTCTCCATTTCTTGAGGGCAAACACAACTTCTGCAAGTTCTAGGTCATGAGTGGGATAATTGAGCTCATGTGCGTTCAACTGACGTGAAGCATAAGCCACAACTTGACGTTCTTGCATAAGAACTGCACCTAGACCTTGGAGAGAAGCATCACAGAATATTTGGAAAGGTTTGGAAGGATCTGGGCCAACCAGAACTGGTGTAGAAGTGAGTTTAGTCTTCAGGAGATTTAAACTTTCATCACATTATGGAGACCAAACGAACTTCTTGTCCTTCTTTGTGAGATCTGTGAGAGGTTGGGCAATCTTGGAAAAGTTTTGGACGAAACGACGGCAATAGCTAGCCAAGCCAAGAAAACTTCTTACTTGCTTCACTGTCTTTGGAGGTTTCCAATCAACAATTGCTTTAACCTTTTCTGGATCAATGGGTATGCCCTTGGCTGAGATGACATGACCAAGGTAAGCAACTTCTGGAATCCAGAACTCACATTTGGAGAACTTGGCATAAAGACGATGCTCGCGAAGCTTCATGAGGGTGAGACGAAGATGTTCTTCGTGTTCTTCCTCGGATTTTGAGTAGACAAGAATGTCATCGAGATATACCACAACGAACTTGTCGAGGTACTCATGGAAGACAGAATTCATGAGTCGAGAGAATGTCGCCGGTGCATTGGTGAGACCAAAGGACATGACGGTGAATTCATGTAGACCGTAGCGAGTGGTGAAGGCTGTTTTTGGAATATCCTCTTTTCTGATCTTTATTTGATGGTAACCCATTCTCAAGTCCAACTTTGAGAATATTGAGGCTCCAGCAAGTTGATCAAAAATATCATCAATACGAGGAATTGGATACTTGTTTTTGATGGTTTTCTCGTTATGAGGACGATAGTCAACAACGAGTCTCTTTGTGTGATCCTTCTTTGCAACGAACAGAGTTGGGCAACCCCAAGCCGAGGAACTAGGTTGAATGTAACCTTTCTCCATGTACATACTAATTTGTTCCTTTAACAACTTCAGCTCGGGAGTTCCTTTCTTATAGGGATGCTTAGAGATTGGAGCAGTTCCTGGCTCAAGTTCGATCACGAACTCAACAGCTCTGTCCGGAGGCATCCCTGGCAACTCTTCTGGAAAGACGTCAGGGAATTCGCAAACCACCGGAACATTTTCAAGTGAAGGTAGAGGTTTTGCATCGAGGTTGCATAGCTGAATGGAATTTGATTTATTTGGAGAATAGACTATCTGGCCAAAAGGGTGGAACAGAGTTATTGACTTCTGAGCACAGTCAATTCTAGCTTTATTGGCCTTCAACCAATCCATACCAAGAATGACATCAATGTCAGAATTGCCAAGCAGTATAAGAGAAGCAAGGAATATGTGGCCTCCAATTAGGATTTGATTTCTGTGACTGATCTTTGACGTTTGCATAGTTGCTCCAGGGGAGTTTACTACTAGCGGGGAACCCAAACCAACAAAAGGGAGTTTAATTGCTGTCGCAAAGATCTTTGACACGAAAGAATGTGATGCTCCGGTATCAAACAACACTTTAGCTGGAATAGAGTTTACGGGAAATGTACCGAGAACGACGTCAGGAGCTTCCTCAGCTTTGTCGATCTTGACATGATTCACCCTTGCGGTCCTCCCGACAGGCCTGTTGTTGGAGTTGAAGGCCTTAGGCGGGGGAGCGCGCACAATTGCCTGTTTGTGTTGGGACGAGGGTGGTGGAGGTAGCTGCCTCTGCGTGCACTTGTCAGCGTAGTGCCCCGTCTGCTTACACTTGTGGCAAGTGACGACACGAGGAGGCCCTGGCCTTGGCTGCCCCATCGAAGCCCTCTGATCATGCATCTGAGTAGGGTTGGGTGGGTGGGGAGCGAAGCCTGGAGAAGTTTGGGCGTATGGAGCCCGAGTGACAGCACCATTTGGCACCCAGATGCGGCGCTTCTGCGGAGGGGTGGTCATGTTGGAGGAGGAACCACCCTCACGCGAGTGCTTGCGAGACTCCTCGAACGCCTTGCGCCCATTTTCTTCATTGAGCGCGGTGTTAACGAGCTCCTCGAAGTTGTTGCCTTGATATTGGTGAGGGCGTACTTGAGTTTCCGGTTAAAACCTCTGCGAACCTTGCCATCTTCTTAGCCTCAGTGGACACCTCATCACCAGCGTAACGAGTGAGGCGATTGAACTCACTCTGATAGCCGATGACGTCCAACTTGCCCTGCTTGAGTGAGCAAAACTCTTCACGCATCCTTTCCATGAGACCATCTGGAATGTGGTGCTTCAGGAAGGCTTCCTTGAAACAGTTCCACGTGATTGGAAAGCCAGCTCTCATGGCCTAGTAGTTTTCCCACCAAGTAGATGCCTGACCCTTCAGCAGATAGGAGGCATACTTGACCTTGTCTTCCTCAGCAACGTGAGCAATCTCCAGAGCCTTAGCTATCTCACGGATCCAGTCACCAGCGTCCAGAGCTCGCGTTGCCATGAAAGCTCTCGGACCCAGACTGAGGAACTCCTTGATGCTGACTCGTGGAGCCGTCTGGTTGTTGTGCTGATTAGTCTGAAACTGGGCCATCTGTGCCATGACTTGGGTCATCTGAGTCAACAGCTCTGTGATTGGCGGTGGCTCAGGCGGGTTGTTCCTTGTTGGCGGCATCCTGAATGGAAATGCATTTTAGCACAACAACAGAAAAGGATAGACTTGGAAACCGAAAGAGAGATTATTCCGACGCATGAATAGATAACCAACAGGTACATCATCACATGTTCAAATACATCAGAATATCCAACACACCACAAATGGTTCGAATGCCCAAGGATAACTAAACATAGCTAAGAATGGATACATCGGTACTCCCATGCTCATCACGCAGGACGGCGGCTAGGAGTACGGCGAGAGGTACGGTGAGGAGCACGCCCACGAAAGTAGGTAGAACGACGATCCACGTAGATCTGACGTGGTCTGAGAGCGACTCTAGGTGTGGTGAAGTACATGGCGTCGACTCCCTGTGCTCCAAAGCGTGGAATCCCAGTGTAACCAGCACCAAGATTGAGGAGTGGACCTCTGATCGGCTCGTAACCTCCAGCATCTGGCAGACGACGACCAACTGGCTGATCGAAACGTGCAAAGCGCTCATCTCCAACAAAGTCTGTGGTGTAAGTCGCCAGACAGGTCAAAGCAAGGTAGAGCTGCTCTCTGACTGAAGCCAACTCCTGAGATAGTGTGCTGGCAACTGCGTCACTGTGCCTCACAAACTGAGCGGTGGTGTGCAGCCTGGAGTTATCATGCTCGTAGACATCCAAGTTGTCGGTGGGTGGGGAAAGAAATAAAAGAACAGAATTCCTACTCTCACGTTTCATTTTTCCTATATAGCTACAAAATAGTTTCTAGACTCAACTGCGACCAGTAAAAGGGATCCTACAGGCAGACTGGCTCTGATACCATTTGTCGCACCCGGACTTCTAGAGGATACTCACAGTTCGCTAAACAGTAGAATAAATGGCTTACGGGGCATACCGGCACCTGCATCTCAATATGAGCAGGCCAACACGTAAACGTGTGACAACGATTCTCTACTATCCATCGTCTGCGTAAACCATCCCATAGAAATCAGGACACTTCCGTTGACGTACTTCACAACATACACACATGGTACGTCAACTGCATTAGAACAACTGATATCACAACATATCTCTAAGACACAAAAGATTGAAATAAGTTGCAAATAGCTCTCACTAGAGCAGACATAGCAAATACAATCATCCAGAGGACACATGTCCCAACAATTCATCATTACAACACAGCGGAAGCATCCAAAGTGTCTGAGTACAGACAAGATCCAAATAGGCCTAAGAGGCCGGAAACGAAAAGACGGAGCCCATCCACGATGTCTCGGATCCTGCCCGGGTCCGCTATCTACTCGTCAGCAGCATCGTCATACTCCACGTAGTAGCCTCCATGGGGATCCTCGGAAACGTAGTCTGCGGAAAACCACAGCCCCAAAGGGGTCAGTACATAAACGTACTGGCAAGCAAGACTCACAAGATACCATAGTGTACCCGGCAACACCAAGTACAGATGCTTTGGGTTCAACGGAAGAATAGGTGATACAAAAGTGCGGCAGCAGGCTGCTCTAACCAACTACAGAAACACGCTACAACTTCCGGCTAAAAGAGAGGGATAAGATAGCGTATCGTAACCAACTACTACTAACTCCAAACAAACCCATCCTGGATCTCGCCCCTTATCCAAAGAAGCAATCCGAGGATAACTCACACAATTGGATTAATGATGGTTCAAGTTATTGTGTCAATAAGACTATTACTAGTCAAGTTATCATTAGTTAGGTGTAAGTTGTTCTGAGTACTTGTTAGCCAGTACTTTCACCAAGTCAACCATAACCGCGGAAAAAACGGCTTCTCGAGAAGATTTAACCCTCCAGGGGTGCACCAATTTGGCCGTACACGTAAGAATATCCCGCCAGACGGGAATCAAACCCACCAAGCGAGGCACTCAACACAACTCAACTCTTCTTCGCATCAAGCCCAAAGAACCACGTGCTGTGCGTGCGCGGCTAATCGAGCCCCCACGAAGAAAAGGGGGACCCTCATAGCACTGGAAGATCACGCCGCCCTAAATGCTGACTACAAAAGTTCCACCCTGGCCTCGGGTTCGTACCTGCATATGCGTGCATCAAATGGAAAGCCCGAACTAAGTGTGGCGATTTGGACGAGATGCGAATCGAATCAAATTTGAGGGGGCGCCCATACACGCTTCCCACATGCGGTTAGTGCGCTCATCATGGATCAGTAGACAAGACCTTTTCCTAATTAGGGTCGACACTAGCAGGCCTCAAAACCACGCCGGGCCTCCTGCCGGTGCCTTATCATCAAATTAGCATTACCTCAAACATTAACAGGTTGATTGTTTAAACATCAAGCCCCATAATATAATAAATATGGTAACAGAAAATAACGGACAGCAGACTCGAGCATAAACAACCCTAAGCATGCTAGTAAGACTCAGGCAACAAGCAATGGGGTATAGGTGTGGAGGTGAGGCTATATCAGGGTTACAGGAAAACATGTGATAGGATCGACCACAAGCAACGAATCTTAAGGCTAGCAGAATAGACAACGGAAAGTATCGGTATCCAATGTGGAAAGGAACACAATGGTTCATGTGAGTGAATACTTGCCTGCAAACTCAGCAGCCTGGTACTGAGCTAACTCCTCAGAAGTAGTGTCGTAAACCTCGTCTGTCTCAACGTCGTCGTCTATCCGAGAAGAAGCAAACAAACAACGCAGAGAGACAAACAATCAATAACATGGCATAATGCACAATCATGGGATGATGCATGGCAATTTAACTGATGCATCAAAATAAGCTAGTTGACATGGTAACATGTTTAAATGGACCCATATGCAATTTGGGTTGCATTATGGAAAGTCCATGAATTAATGTTGAAATAATTGTTCTACAACTAACCAACAGGTGAAAGTGGATTAGCATGATGCATGGATGAGGAAAACAAAAAGAAAACAACAATAGCTTCAATTTGAAATGAAGTTTACCAAGTTTGGAATTTTATTTATTAAGTTATGAAAATTTGCTTCTTAAAGGAGGTACACAAGCATTTGTTGTTTTCACCAATTTTAATTGTTCAAAATAAATAACAAAAATCATATTTGGAAAGAACACATAATTTTAGGTGGAATACATGTTTCATTTGTTGAAAAAGGAATTAGAATGAATTAATTATGAATTAAACAAGTTTAAACAAGATTTAAATGAATTTAATTCAATTATGAATTTATTTGAATTTTTTTGTTCAAAACATTAATTAAAATTCATATTTGAAAAGATTATAATTTTCTGGTTTGAAAACATATTTTATATGTTCAAAAAGAATTTAATTTGACCAAGTTATGAATTTAGCAATTTTTAAATGATTTAAACAAGGTTTAAATTATTTAACCAATTTTAATTATTCAAAACATGAAACAAATTTTATATTTGAAAAGGTGGTTAAAATTGGCATGAAAAGCATATTTTATATGTGCTATTTAAATTAATTTTGAATTAGTTATGAAATTAACCAAATTTGAAATGAATTGTTTGAATTTGAATTTTAAAACAATTTGAAATGTTCAAAAAAGAAAACAAATGACTTAAATAGATAGATAATTAAATTTTGTTCAGCTTACATATTTTATTTGTATTATTTGGATGTGTTATGCAATTTTTATAAAGATTTGAAATTTAGGGATTAATCTGTAAATAAAAGGACTTAAATTTAAAAGAAAAACGGGGCAGAACGTTTTCCACCGCGCAGAGACCCAACCTGGGCCACTGCCAGCGGGCCCTGGCCACCGTGGTGCTGCGTGGCCGCGGGTGTGCGCCTGCGTGGCCTCCACTGCCACAGACAGGTGGGCCAGCGCATCCCGCGTGGCAAAGGCCAAAAATTGGGGGGGAAATCCCGCGGAGGCGAGGGCTCGATCCCTCGACCTCGGGCGTGAGCGCACGGGAGCGTTGCCACTGCGGTGGCTGCTGAATCTTGTCAGGTAAGGGGCTTGGGGGGTTTGACCTTCAGTTAGGGCTGCTAACTGAATTTTGCAGGTTCAGTTCGACAGAGGGTGGCGGCCGCCGGCGACAGCTGCAGCGCTGCTGTTGCTGCCCGTCGTGGTTGCGTGCGTGCTCGTGCTAGGGTGCTGGGTGGTGCTCGGGCTCGTGCAGAGAGAAAGAGGGAGGAAGGGGGAGAAGAGGTGGAGCTCACCTCTCTGTAGACGTAGCAGAGGCCCGGGGTGGAGGTGGACGCCGGCGAGGGGAAGAGGATGGCGGCGGCGACCCACTGCCTCTCGGGCTCAACGTCGGTGTCGAGGAGGACGAGGTAGCCGAGGGGATTCCGTTCCTGGCCTTAACCTGGACGGTGGGGCATCATGGCGGCGGTGATCGACGGAAAATCAGAGGGTTTCGGTGGTGCTCGGGAGTTTCAGAATAGAGGGAGGAGTAGAGCAGAGAGAGGAAAAGATCGGCGGCGAGAGAGGGAGAGAGGAGGGAGGACCTAGGGCTAGGGCAGAGGGAGGCTAGCTAGGTTTATATGGAGGAGGGGAGGATGTGGCCGTCCCCTGCTCGCTGCTTGTCGACGTGGTGCTGCGGATGGGCAGCCGTACGAAGGTGGAAGAAACGGGGGTAGCAGGCCGTGGGGGGAGAGGTTTGGTGGGCTGGGCTCAGCCCACTGCCTGCCCTCTCCCTCTGCGTTATTTTTTTTCCTTTTTCTGTTTTTTTTTGGCAGATTTGAAAAAGGAAGAAAAAGAATAGGTGTTTGGGGTTTTAAAATTTTGTGTTAACTTTTATAGTTTGTTATTACAACAGCACAAATGTGCAACTTTTGTTTTTTCAAAAATTGAACTTAGTTGTTGTTAGGAATTTTAATTGAATTTAAGTGAATATTTGAATTAAATGATTAATTGAAACTTAAGCAATTTAAAAGCTTTAAAATTCAAGTTTATTTGAAACAATGATTGGAGTGATTTGTAATTTCCATACCTTCAAAATGGTTGCTGTTTGTATTTTATTTGAATTTGAATAATGTTTTGGTATTAAATGAATTACTGAAAGAAACAAATCAATAGTTTGAACTTACAACTTTAATGGAAACAATTGATTGCTTTGATTTGAATATTTCATTTGGAAAATTGTAACATAACAAGTATGAAACAAAGATTTGAATTTTTGGTTTGAAATTCATATTGAAAAACAATGGAAAACAAAAGAAAACAAATGCAAAACAAAACAATGGTTATGATGACATGATGCAAAACATAAATTAACAAGAAATAAAACATTCTAAATGGGAGTTTTCATACTTGGGATGTTACAAACTTGCATTTTAAACTTTCTTCACTAGTTACTAGACAAACCACACTCCACGTCACTTGCTTTTAATTAGTTAGTTCCTTTTAGTCAAACTTATTGCTTTGCATAAACAGCCATATAAGAGGGTTATAGGGCTTTTAGAATAGATATCTTACCTTCAGCTCCTCGTGGGTTCGACACTCAAATACTTATCGAAAGGTACTACAATTGATCTCCTGCACTTGGGAGTCATCAGACACCCAAACAGTGTGCTATAGCTCAACGAAACTGCGAGAAAGGACCAAATAGACAAGTTTTAAAGAATGCTAGAATTTCCCATGAAATTGTCCCCGGAACCCGATACAGTGTGCTATAGCTCGGAAAAACTATGAGAGAGGACAAAATCTACGAGTTTTAATGAATTCCAGAAATGCCCATGAAATTTTCCACGGAAAGCCAAACAACGTACTATATCTCAGAAAAAGTGCGAGATAGGACCGAATCGACGAGTTTTGCTGAATGCTAGAAATGCCTAGTGAATTGTCCCCGGACCCCCAACAGTGTGCTATAGCTCACAAAAATTGCGAGAAGGGTCCAAATCAACGAGTTTTAATGAATGCCGGCAATGCCCATGAAATTGTCTCGGACCCCAAACAGTGTGTTATGGCTCACGAAAATTGCAACATAGGACCAAATCTACAAGTTTTAATAAATGCCAGAAACTCCCAAGAAGTTTTCCATTGACGCCCAAACAGTTTGCTATAGCTCGTGAAAACTGTGAGATAGGATTAATGGACAAGTTCTGATGGATTAAAGAAATGCCAATTAAATTGTCCCCTGACACCCAAACAGTGTGCTATAGCTCACCAAAACTACGAGAAAGGACAAAACTTTCTCTAGGATTACTTGCATTTTAAACTTGCTTCACTAGTTACTAGAAAAACCACACTCCACGTCACTTGCTTTTAATTAGTTAGTTCCTTTTAGTCAAACTTATTTCTTTGCATAAACAGCCATATAAGAGGGTTATAGGGCTCTAGAGAATAGATATCTTACCTTCAGCTCCTCGTGGGTTCGACACTCAAATACTTATCGAAAGGTACTACAATTGATCTCCTGCACTTGGGAGTCATCAAGCACTGTTTTGTTGTTCGGGGACAATTTTATGGATTTTCTAGCATTAATTAAAAATCGTTGATTTGGTCCTTTCTCGCAGTTTTCGTGAGCTATAGTACACTGGTTGTGTTTCCGTGGAAAATTCCATGGGAATTTCTGCCATTCATTAAAACTCGTAGATTTGTTATCTCTCGTAGTTTTTCCGAGCTATAGCACACTGTATGGGTGTCCGGGGATAATTTCATGGGCAATTCTAGCATTCATTAAAACTCGTCGATTTGGTCCTTTCTCGCAGTTTCGGTGAGCAATAGCACACTGTTTAGGTGTCCGGGGACAACTTCAGGGGAGTTTCGTTAATCCATTAAAACTAGTCCATTAATCCTTTCTCGCAGTTTTCACGAGCTATAGCACACTGTTTGGGTTTCCGTGGAAAATTTCATGGGTATTTCGGGCATTTATTAAAACTCGTAGATTTGGACCTTTCTCGCAATTTTTGTGAGCTATAGCACACTGTTGGGGACCCATGGACAATTTCGTAGGCATTTATAGCATTCAGCAAAACTCGTCGATTCGGTCCTATCTCGCACTTTTTATGAGATATTGTGCACTTTTGGGGGTCCGGGAATAATTTCATGGGTATTTCTTGCATTAATTAAAACTCGTTGATTGGGACCTTTCTCGCAGTTTTTGTGATCTATAGCACATTGTTTTGTTGTCCGGGGACAATTTCATGGGCATTTCTGGCATTCATTAAAAATCGTCGATTTGGTCCTTTCTCGCAGTTTCCGGGAGCTATAATACACTGTTTGGGTTTCCGTGGAAAATTTCATGGGCATTTCTAGCATTCATTAAAACTCGTAGATTTGGTCCTCTCTCGTAGTTTTTTCGAGCTATAGCACACTGTTTCGGGGTCCAGGAACGATTTCATAGGCAATTCAAGCATTCATTAAAACTCGTCGATTTGGTCCTTTCTCACTGTTTTGGTGACATAGCACACCATTTGGGTGTCCAAGGACAATTTCATGGGCATTTCTTGCGTTCCTTAAAAATCGTCTATTTGGACCTTTCTAACAATTTTTTTGATCTATAGCACACTGTTTTGTTGTTCGGGGACAATTTTATGGGATTTTCTGGCATTAATTAAAAATCGTCGATTTGGTCCTTTCTCGCAGTTTTCGTCAGCTATAGTACACTGGTTGTGTTTCCGAGGAAAAATCCATGGGAATTTCTGCCATTCATTAAAACTCGTAGATTTGTTACTCTCTCGTAGTTTTTCCGAGCTATAGCACACTGTATGGGTGTCCGGGGACAATTTCATGGGCAATTCTAGCATTCATTAAAACTCGTCGATTTGGTCCGTTCTCCAGTTTCGGTGAGAAATAGCAGACTGTTTAGGTGTCCGGGGACAACTTCAGGGGCGTTTCGTTAATCCATTAAAACTAGTCCATTAATCCTATCTCGCAGTTTTCACGAGCTATAGCACACTGTTTGGGTTTCCTTGGAAAATTTCATGGGAATTTTGGGCATTTATTAAAACTCGTTGATTGGGACCTGTCTCGCAATTTTTGTGAGCTATAGCACACTATTGGGGACCCATGGTCAATTTAGTAGGCATTTATAGCATTCAGCAAAACTCGTCGATTCTGTCCTATCTCGCACTTTTTCTGAGATATTGTGCACTTTTGGGGGTCCGGGAATAATTTCATGGGCATTTCTAGCATTAATTAAAACTTGTTGATTGGGACCTTTCTCGCAGTTTTTGTGATCTATATCACATTGTTTTGTTGTCCGGGGACAATTTCATGGGCATTTCTGGCATTCATTAAAAATCGTCGATTTGGTCCTTTCTTGCAGTTTTCGTGAGCTATAGTACATTGTTTGGGTTTCCGTGGACAATTTCATGGGCATTTCTTGCGTTCCTTAAAAATCGTCTATTTGGACTTTTCTCACATTTTTTTTGATCTATAGCACACTGTTTTGTTGTTCGGGGACAATTTTATGGGATTTTCTTGCATGAATTAAAAATCGTCGATTTGGTCCTTTCTCGCAGTTTTCGTGAGCTATAGTACACTTGTTGTGTTTCCGTGGAAAATTCAGTGGGCATTTCTGCCATTCATTAAAACTCGTAGATTTGTTACTCTCTCGTAGTTTTCCGAGCTATAGCACACTGTATGGGGTGTCCGGGGACAATTTAATGGGCAATTCTAGCATTCATTTAAAACTCGTCGATTTGGTCCTTTCTCGCCGTTTCGGTGAGCTATAGCACACTGTTTAGGTGTCCGGGGATAACTTCATGGGCGTTTCTTTAATCCATTAAAACTAGTCCATTAATCCTATCTCGCAGTTTTCACGAGCTATAGAACACTGTTTGGGTTTCCTTGGAAAATTTCTTCCAGTTGATTTGGACCTTTCTCGCAATTTTTGTGCGCTATAGCACACTGTTGGGGGTCCGGGGACAATTTACTAGGTATTTCTACCATTTAGCAAAGCTCGTCGATTCGGTCCTATCTCCCACTTTTTCTGAGATATTGTCCAGTTTTGGGGGTCCAGGAACAATTTCATGGGCATTTCTGGCATTAATTAAAACTCGTTGATTTGGACCTTTCTCGCAATTTTTGTGATCTATAGGAAACTGTTTTGTTGTTCGGGGACAATTTCATGGGCATTTCTCGCATTCATTAAAAATCGTCGATTTGGTCCTTTCTCGCAGTTTCCGTGAGCTATAGTACACTATTTGGCTTTCCGTGGAAAATTTCATGGGCATTTCTAGCATTCATTAAAACTTGTAGATTTGGTCCTCTCTCGTAGTTTTTCCGGGCTATAGCACTATTTCGGGTTCCGGGGACAATTTCATGGGCAATTCTAGCATTCATTAAAACTCGTCTATTTGGTCCTTTCTCGCAATTTCGATGAGCTATAGCACACTGTTTGGGTGCCTGGGGACCATTTTATGGGCATTTCTTTAATCCATTAAAACATGTCCATTAATCCTATCTCGCTGTTTTCATGAGCTATAACAAACTATTTGGGTGTCCGTGGAAAATTTCATGTGAATTTTTGGTATTTATTAAAACTCGTAGATTTGGTCCTGTGTTGCAATTTCCGTGAGCCATAACACACTATTTGGAGGTCCGGGACAATTTAATGGGCATTTCTGGCATTCATTAAAACTCGTTGATTTGGACTTTTCTCGCATTTTTTGTGAGCTATAGCACACTATTGGGGGTCCATGGACAATTTAGTAGGCATTTATAGCATTCAGCAAAACTCGTCGATTCGGTCCTATCTCGCACTTTTTCTGACATATTGTCCATTTTTGTGTGTCCGGGAATAATTTCATGGGCATTTCTGGCATTAATTAAAACTCGTTGATTGGGACCTTTCTCGCAGTTTTTTTGATCTATAGCACATTGTTTTGTTGTCTAGGGACAATTTCATGGGCAATTCTGGCATTCATTAAAAATCGTCAATTTGGTCATTTCTCGCAGTTTCCGTGAGCTATAGTACACTGTTTAGGTTTCCGTGGAAAACTTCATGGGCATTTCTAGCATTCATTAAAACTCATAGATTTGGTCCTCTCTCGTAGTTTTTTCGAGCTATAGCACACTGTTTCGGGGTCCAGGGACGATTTCATCGTCAATTCAAGCATTCATTAAAACTCGTCGATTTGGTCCTTTCTCACAATCTCGGTGACCAATAGCACACCGTTTGGGTGTCCGAGGATAATTTCATGGGCATTTTTTGCGTTCCTTAAAAATCGTCTATTTGGACCTTTCTCACAATTTTTTTGATCTATAGCACACTTTTTGTTGTTCGGGGACAATTTTATGGATTTTCTAGCATTAATTAAAAATCGTTGATTTGGTCCTTTCTCGCAGTTTTCGTGAGCTATAGTACACTGGTTGTGTTTCCGTGGAAAATTCCATGGGAATTTCTGCCATTCATTAAAACTCGTAGATTTGTTACTCTCTCGTAGTTTTTCTGAGCTATAGCACACTATATGGGTGTCCGGGGACAATTTCATGGGAAATTCTAGCATTCATTAAAACTCGTCGATTTGGTCCTTTCTCGCAGTTTCGGTGAGCAATAGCACACTGTTTAGGTATCCGGGGACAACTTCAGGGGCGTTTCGTTAATCCATTAAAACTAGTCCATTAATCCTATCTCGCAGTTTTCACGAGATATAGCACACTGTTTGGGTTTCCGTGGAAAAATTCATGGGAATTTCGGGCATTTATTAAAACTCGTAGATTTGGACCTTTCTCGCACTTTTTTTGAGCTGTAGCACACTGTTGGGGACCCATGGACAATTCAGTAGACATTTATAGCATTCAGCAAAACTCTTCGATTCGGTCCTATCTCGCACTTTTTCTGAGATATTATGCACTTCTGGGGGTCCAGGAATAATTTCATGGGCATTTCTTGCATCAATTAAAACTCGTTGATTGGGACCTTTCTCGCAGTTTTTGTGATCTATAGCACATTGTTTTGTTGTCCGGGGACAATTTCATGGGCATTTATGGCATTCATTAAAAATCGTCGATTTGGTCCTTTCTCGCAGTTTCCGGGAGCTATAGTACACTGTTTCATTAAAACTCGTAGATTTGGTCCTCTCTCGTAGTTTTTTCGAGCTATAGCACACTGTTTCGGGGTCCAGGAACGATTTCATAGGCAATTCAAGCATTCATTAAAACTCGTCGATTTGGTCCTTTCTCACTGTTTTGGTGACATAGCACACCGTTTGGGTGTCCAAGGACAATTTCATGGGCATTTCTTGCGTTCCTTAAAAATCGTCTATTTGGACCTTTCTCACAATTTTTTTGATCTATAGCCCACTGTTTTGTTGTTCGGGGACAATTTTAGGGGATTTTCTGGCATTAATTAAAAATCGTCGATTTGGTCCTTTCTCGCAGTTTTCGTGAGCTATAGTACAATGGTTGTGTTTCCGTGGAAAATTCCATGGGTATTTCTGCCATTCATTAAAACTCGTAGATTTGTTACTCTCTCGTAGTTTTTTTGAGCTATAGCACACTGTATGGGTGTCCGGGGACAATTTCATGGGCAATTCTAGCATTCATTTAAACTCGTCGATTTGGTCCGTTCTCGCAGTTTCGGTGAGCAATAGCACACTTTTTAGGTGTCCGGGGACAACTTCAAAGGCGTTTCATTAATCCATTAAAACTAGTCCATTAATCCTATCTCGCAGTTTTCATGAGATATAGCACACTGTTTAGGTTTCCATGGAAAATTTCATGGGAATTTCGGGCATTTATTAAAACTCGTTGATTTGGACCTGTCTCGCAATTTTTGTGAGCTATAGCACACTGTTGGGGACCCATGGTCAATTTAGTAGGCATTTATAGCATTCATCAAAACTCGTCGATTCTGTCCTATCTCGCACTTTTTCTGAGATATTGTGCACTTTTGGGGGTCCGGGAATAATTTCATGGGCATTTCTAGCATTAATTAAAACTTGTTGATTGGGACCTTTCTCGCAGTTTTTGTGATCTATATCACATTGTTTTGTTGTCCGGGGACAATTTCATGGGCATTTCTGGCATTCATTAAAAATCGTCGATTTGATCCTTTCTCGCAGTTTTCGTGAGCTATAGTACATTGTTTGGGTTTCCGTGGACAATTTCATGGGCATTTCTTGCGTTCCTTAAAAATCGTCTATTTGGACTTTTCTCACATTTTTTTTGATCTATAGCACACTGTTTTGTTGTTCGGGGACAATTTTATGGGATTTTCTTGCATGAATTAAAAATCGTCGATTTGGTCCTTTCTCGCAGTTTTCGTGAGCTATAGTACACTTGTTGTGTTTCCGTGGAAAATTCAGTGGGCATTTCTGCCATTCATTAAAACTCGTAGATTTGTTACTCTCTCGTAGTTTTCCGAGCTATAGCACACTGTATGGGTGTCCGGGGACAATTTAATGGGCAATTCTAGCATTCATTAAAACTCGTCGATTTGGTCCTTTCTCGCCGTTTCGGTGAGCTATAGCACACTGTTTAGGTGTCCGGGGATAACTTCATGGGCGTTTCTTTAATCCATTAAAACTAGTCCATTAATCCTATCTCGCAGTTTTCACGAGCTATAGAACACTGTTTGGGTTTCCTTGGAAAATTTCTGCCAGTTGATTTGGACCTTTCTCGCAATTTTTGTCCGCTATAGCACACTGTTGGGGGTCCGGGGACAATTTACTAGGTATTTCTACCATTTAGCAAAGCTCGTCGATTCGGTCCTATCTCCCACTTTTTCTGAGATATTGTCCAGTTTTGGGGGTCCAGGAACAATTTCATGGGCATTTCTGGCATTAATTAAAACTCGTTGATTTGGACCTTTCTCGCAATTTTTGTGATCTATAGGAAACTGTTTTGTTGTTCGGGGACAATTTCATGGGCATTTCTCGCATTCATTAAAAATCGTCGATTTGGTCCTTTCTCGCAGTTTCCGTGAGCTATAGTACACTATTTGGCTTTCCGTGGAAAATTTCATGGGCATTTCTAGCATTCATTAAAACTTGTAGATTTGGTCCTCTCTCGTAGTTTTTCCGGGCTATAGCACACTATTTCGGGTTCCGGGGACAATTTCATGGGCAATTCTAGCATTCATTAAAACTCGTCTATTTGGTCCTTTCTCGCAATTTCGATGAGCTATAGCACACTGTTTGGGTGCCTGGGGACCATTTTATGGGCATTTCTTTAATCCATTTATCCATTAATCCTATCTCGCTGTTTTCATGAGCTATAACAAACTATTTGGGTGTCCGTGGAAAATTTCATGTGAATTTTTGGTATTTATTAAAAACTCGTAGATTTGGTCCTGTGTTGCAATTTCCGTGAGCCATAAACACACTATTTGGAGGTCCGGGACAATTTAATGGGCATTTCTGGCATTCATTAAAACTCGTTGATTTGGACTTTTCTCGCATTTTTTGTGAGCTATAGCACACTATTGGGGGTCCATGGACAATTTAGTAGGCATTTATAGCATTCAGCAAAACTCGTCGATTCGGTCCTATCTCGCACTTTTTCTGACATATTGTCCATTTTTGTGTGTCCGGGAATAATTTCATGGGCATTTCTGGCATTAATTAAAACTCGTTGATTGGGACCTTTCTCGCAGTTTTTTTGATCTATAGCACATTGTTTTGTTGTCTAGGGACAATTTCATGGGCAATTCTGGCATTCATTAAAAATCGTCAATTTGGTCATTTCTCGCAGTTTCCGTGAGCTATAGTACACTGTTTAGGTTTCCGTGGAAAACTTCATGGGCATTCTAGCATTCATTAAAACTCATAGATTTGGTCCTCTCGTAGTTTTTTCGAGCTATAGACACTGTTTCGGGGTCCAGGGACGATTCATCGTCAATTCAAGCATTCATTAAAACTCGTCGATTTGGTCCTTTCACAATCTCGTGACCAATAGCACACCGTTTGGGTGTCCGAGGATAATTTCATGGGCATTTTTTGCGTTCCTTAAAAATCGTCTATTTGGACCTTTCTCACAATTTTTTTGATCTATAGCACACTTTTTGTTGTTCGGGGACAATTTTATGGATTTTCTAGCATTAATTAAAAATCGTTGATTTGGTCCTTTCTCGCAGTTTTCGTGAGCTATAGTACACTGGTTGTGTTTCCGTGGAAAATTCCATGGGAATTTCTGCCATTCATTAAAACTCGTAGATTTGTTACTCTCTCGTAGTTTTTCTGAGCTATAGCACACTATATGGGTGTCCGGGGACAATTTCATGGGAAATTCTAGCATTCATTAAAACTCGTCGATTTGGTCCTTTCTCGCAGTTTCGGTGAGCAATAGCACACTGTTTAGGTATCCGGGGACAACTTCAGGGGCGTTTCGTAATCCATTTAAAACTAGTCCATTAATCCTATCTCGCAGTTTTCACGAGATATAGCACACTGTTTGGGTTTCCGTGGAAAAATTCATGGGAATTTCGGGCATTTATTAAAACTCGTAGATTTGGACCTTTCTCGCACTTTTTTTGAGCTGCACACTGTTGGGGACCCATGGACAATTCAGTAGACATTTATAGCATTCAGCAAAACTCTTCGATTCGGTCCTATCTCGCACTTTTTCTGAGATATTATGCACTTCTGGGGGTCCAGGAATAATTTCATGGGCATTTCTTGCATCAATTAAAACTCGTTGATTGGGACCTTTCTCGCAGTTTTTGTGATCTATAGCACATTGTTTTGTTGTCCGGGGACAATTTCATGGGCATTTATGGCATTCATTAAAAATCGTCGATTTGGTCCTTTCTCGCAGTTTCCGGGAGCTATAGTACACTGTTTCATTAAAACTCGTAGATTTGGTCCTCTCTCGTAGTTTTTTCGAGCTATAGCACACTGTTTCGGGGTCCAAGAACGATTTCATAGGCAATTCAAGCATTCAAAAACTCGTCGATTTGGTCCTTTCTCACAGTTTCGGTGACATAGCACACCGTTTGGGTGTCCAAGGTCAATTTCATGGGCATTTCTTGCGTTCCTTAAAAATCGTCTATTTGGACCTTTCTCACAATTTTTTTGATCTATAGCCCACTGTTTTGTTGTTCGGGGACAATTTTAGGGGATTTTCTGGCATTAATTAAAAATCGTCGATTGGTCCTTTCTCGCAGTTTTCGTGAGCTATAGTACAATGTTGTGTTTCCGTGGAAAATTCCATGGGTATTTCTGCCATTCATTAAAACTCGTAGATTTGTTACTCTCTCGTAGTTTTTTGAGCTATAGCACACTGTATGGGTGTCCGGGGACAATTTCATGGGCAATTCTAGCATTCATTTAAACTCGTCGATTTGGTCCGTTCTCGCAGTTTCGGTGAGCAATAGCACACTTTTTAGGTGTCCGGGGACAACTTCAAAGGCGTTTCATTAATCCATTAAAACTAGTCCATTAATCCTATCTCGCAGTTTTCATGAGATATAGCACACTGTTTAGGTTTCCATGGAAAATTTCATGGGAATTTCGGGCATTTATTAAAACTCGTTGATTTGGACCTGTCTCGCAATTTTTGTGAGCTATAGCACACTGTTGGGGACCCATGGTCAATTTAGTAGGCATTTATAGCATTCATCAAAACTCGTCGATTTTGTCCTATCTCGCACTTTTTCTGAGATATTGTGCACTTTTGGGGGTCCGGGAATAATTTCATGGGCATTTCTAGCATTAATTAAAACTTGTTGATTGGGACCTTTCTCGCAGTTTTTGTGATCTATAGCACATTGTTTTGTTGTTCGGGGACAATTTCATGGGCATTTCAGGCATTCATTAAAAATCGTCGATTTGGTCCTTTCTCGCAATTTTCGTGAGCTATAGTACATTGTTTGGGTTTCCGTGGAAAATTTCATGGGCATTTCTAGCATTCATTAAAACTCGTAGATTTTGTCCTCTCTCGTAGTTTTTTTTGAGCTATAGCACACTGTTTCGGGGTCCAGGGACGATTTCATAGGAAATTCAAGCATTCATTAAAACTCGTCGATTTTGTCCTTTCTCACAGTTTCGGTGACATAGCACACCGTTTGGGTGTTCGAGGACAATTTCATGGGCATTTCTTGCGTTCCTTAAAAATCGTCTATTTGGACTTTTCTCACAATTTTTTTGATCTATAGCACACTGCTTTGTTGTTCGGGGACAATTTTATGGGATTTTATAATATTAAAATCGTCGATTTGGTCCTTTCTCGCAGTTTTCGTGAGCTATAGTACACTGGTTGTGTTTCCGTGGAAAATTTCGTGGGAATTTCTGCCATTCATTAAAACTCGTAGATTTGTTACTCTCTCGTAGTTTTCCCGAGCTATAGTACACTGTATGGGTGTCCGGGGACAATTTCATGGGCAATTCTAGCATTCATTAAAACTCGTCGATTTGGTCCTTTCTCGCAGTTTCGGTGAGCTATAGCACACTGTTTAGGTGTCCGGGGACAACTTCAGGGGCGTTTCTTTAATCCATTAATACTAGTCCATTAATCCTATCTCGTAGTTTTCACGAGCTATAGCAGACTATATGGGTGTCCGGGGACAATTTCATGGGAAATTTTTGCATTCATTTAAACTCGTCGATTTGGTCCTTTCTCGCAGTTTCGGTGAGCTATAGCACACTGTTTAGGTGTCCGGGGACAACTTCAGGGGCGTTTCTTTAATCCATTAAAACTAGTCCATTAATCCTATCTCGCAGTTTTCACGAGCTATAGCACACTGTTTGGGTTTCCTTGGAAAATTTCTGCAAGTTGATTTGGACCATTCTCGCAATTTTTGTGCGCTATAGCACACTGTTGGTGGTTCGGGGACAATTTACTATGTATTTCTAGCATTCAGCAAAGCTCGTCGATTCAGTCCTATCTCGCACTTTTTCTGAGATATTGTCCAGTTCTGGGGGTCCAGGAACAATTTCATGGGCATTTCTGGCATTAATTAAAACTCGTTGATTTGGACCTTTCTCGCAATTTTTGTGATCTATAGGAAACTGTTTTGTTGTTCGGGGACAATTTCATGGGCATTTCTCGCATTCATTAAAAATCGTCCATTTGGTCCTTTCTCGCAGTTTCCGTGAGCTATAGTACACTATTTGGCTTTCCGTGGAAAATTTCATGAGCATTTCTGGCATTCATTAAAACTTGTAGATTTGGTCCTCTCTCGTAGTTTTTCCGGGCTACAGCACACTATTTCGGGTTCCGGTGACAATTTCATGGGCAATTCTAGCATTCATTAAAACTCGTCTATTTGGTCCTTTCTCGCAATTTCGATGAGCTATAGCACACTGTTTGGCTGCCTGGGGACCATTTTATGGGCATTTCTTTAATCCATTAAAACATGTCCATTAATCCTATCTCGCTGTTTTCATGAGGTATAGCACACTGTTTGGGTGTCCGTGGAAAATTTCATGGGAATTTCTGGCATTTATAAAAACTTGTAGATTTGGTCTTATGTTGCAATTTTCGTGAGCCATAGCACAATGTTTGGGGGTCCGAGACAATTTCATGGGCATTTCTGGCATTCATTAAATCTCGTTAATTTGGACCTTTCTCGCAATTTTTGTGAGCTATAGCACACTGTTGGGGGTCCAGGGACAATTCACTATGCATTTCTAGCATTTAGCAAAACTCGTCGATTCGGTCCTATCTCGCACTTTTTCTGAGATATAGTACGTTGTTTGGCTTTCCGTGGAAAATTTCACGGGCATTTCTGGAATTCATTAAAACTCGTTGATTTGGTCCTCTCTCGTAGTTTTTCCGAGCTATAGCACACTGTATCGGTTTCCGGGGACAATTTCATGGGCAATTCTAGCATTCATTAAAACTCGTCTATTTGGTCCTTTCTCGAAGTTTCGGTGAGCTATAGCACACTGTTTGGGTGTCTGAGGACAATTTTATTGGAATTTCTTTAATCCATTAAGACTTGTCCATTAATCCTATCTCGCAGTTTTCACGAGCTATAGCAAACTGTTTGGGCGTCAATGGAAATTTTTTTGGGAGTTTCTGGCGTTTTTTAAAACTCGTAGATTTGGTCCTATGTTGCAATTTTCGTGAGCCATAGCACACTGTTTGGGGTCCGAGACAATTTCATGGGCAATTCTGGCATTCATTAAAACTCGTTGATTTGGACACTTCTCGCAATTTTTGTGAGCTATAGCACACTGTTGGGGGTCCGGGAACAATTCACTAGGTATTTCTAGCATTCAGCAAAACTCGTCGATTCGGTCCTATCTCGCACTTTTTCTGAGATATTGTCCACTTTTGGGGGTCCGAGAACAATTTCATGGGCATTTCTGGCATTAATTAAAACTCTTTGATTTGGACCTTTCTCACAATTTTTGTGATCTATAGCACACTGTTTTGTTGTCCGGGGACAATTTCATGGGCATTTCTGGCATTCCTTAAAAATTGTCGATTTGGTCCTTTCTCGTAGTTTCCGTGAGCTATAGTACACTGTTTGGCTTTCCGTGGGAAATTTCATGGGCATTTCTGGCATTCATTAAAATTCGTAGATTTGGTCCTCCGTCGTAGTTTTTCCGAGCTATAGCACACTGTTTCGGTGTCCGGAGAAAATTTCATGGGCAACTCTAGCATTAATTAAAACTCATCTATTTGGTCCTTTCTCGCAGGTTCGGTGAGCGTTAGCACACTGTTTGGGTTTCCGGGGACAATTTTATGGGCATTTCTTTAATCCAGTAGAACTTGTCCATTAATCCTATCTCGTAGTATCCACGAGCTATAGCACACTGTTTGGTGTCCGTGGAAAATTTCATGGGCATTTCTAGCATTAATTAAAACTTGTTGATTAGGACCTTTCTCGCAATTTTTGTGATCTATAGCACACTGTTTGGTTGTCCGGGGATAATTTCATGGGCATTTCTGACATTCATTAAAAATTGTCGATTTGGTCCTTTCTCGCAGTTTCCGTGAGCTATAGTCATTGTTTGGCTTTCCGTGGAAAATTTCATGGGCATTTCTGGCATTCATTAAAACTCGTAGATTTGGTCCTCTATCGTAGCTTTTTCGAGCTATAGCACACTGTTTTGTTGTCCGGGGATAATTTCATGGGCATTTCTGGCATTCATTAAAAATTCTCGATTTGGTCCTTTCTCGCAGTTTCCGTGAGCTATAGTACACTGTTTGGCTTTCCGTGGAAATTTTCATGGGAATTTCTGGCATTCATTAAAACTCGTAGATTTTGTCATCTGTCGTAGTTTTTCCGAGCTATGGCACACTGTTTCGGTGTTCGGGGAAAATTTCATGGGCAATTCTAGCATTCATAAAAACTCATCTATTTTGTCCTTTCTCGTAGTTTTGTTGAGCTATAGCACTCTGTTAAAGTGTCAGGGGACAATTTTATGGGCATTTCTTTAATCCATCAGAACTTGTCCATTAATCCTATCTCGCAGTTTTCACGAGCTATAGCAAACTGTTTGGGCGTCAATGGAAAACTTCTTGGGATTTTATGGCATTTATTAAAACTTGTAGATTTGGTCCTATGGTGCAATTTTCGTGAGCCATAGCACACTGTTTGGGGTCCGAGACAATTTCATGGGCATTTCTGGCATTCATTAAAACTCGTTGATTTGGACCCTTCTCGCAATTTTCGTGAGCTATAGCACACTGTTGGGGGTCCGGGGACAATTCACTAGGCATTTCTAGCATTCAGCAAAACTCGTCGATTCGGTCCTATCTCGCACTTTTTCTGAGATATAGTACGTTGTTTGTCTTTCCGTGGAAAATTTCATGGGCATTTCTCGAATTCATTTAAACTCGTAGATTTGGTCCTCTCTCGTAGTTTTTCCGAGCTATAGCACACTGTATCGGGTTCCGGGGACAATTTCATGGGAAATTCTAGCATTCATTAAAACTCGTCTATTTGGTCCTTTCTCGCAGTTTCGGTGAGCTATAGCACACTGTTTGGGTGTCTGAGGACAATTTTATTGGAATTTCTGTAATCCATTCAGACTTGTCCATTAATCCTATCTCGCAGTTTTCACGAGCTATAGCAAACTGTTTGGGCGTCAATGGAAATTTTCTTGGGAGTTTCTGGCATTTATTAAAACTTGTAGATTTGGTCCTATGTTGCAATTTTCGTGAGCCATAGCACACTGTTTGGGGTCCGAGACAATTTCGTGGGCATTTCTGGCATTCTTTAAAACTCGTTGATTTGGACACTTCTCGCAATTTTTGTGAGCTATAGCACACTGTTGGGGGTCCGGGGACAATTCACTAGGTATTTCTAGCATTCAGCAAAACTCGTCGATTCGGTCCTATCTCGCACTTTTTCTGAGATATTGTCCACTTTTGGGGGTCCGCGAACAATTTCATGGGCATTTCTGGCATTAATTAAAACTCGTTGATTTGGACCTATTTCGCAATTTTTGTGATCTATAGCACACTGTTTTGTTGTTTGGGGACAATTTCAAGGGCATTTCTGGCATTCATTAAAAATTGTCGATTTGGTCCTCTCTCGTAGTTTCCGTGAGCTATAGTACACTGTTTGGCTTTCCGGGGAAAATTTCATGGGCATTTCTGGCATTCATTAAAACTCGTAGATTTGGTCCTCTGTCGTAGTTTTTCCGAGCTATAGCACACTGTTTTGGTGTCCGGGGAAAATTTCATGGCAACTCTAGCATTAATTAAAACTCATCTATTTGGTCCTTTCTTGCACGTTCGGTGAGCGTTAGCACACTGTTTGGGTGTCTGGGGACAATTTTATGGGTATTTCTTTAATCCAGTAGAACTTGTCCATTAATCCTATCTCGCAGTTTTCACGAGCTATAGCACACTGTTTGGTGTCCGTGGAAAATTTCATGGGCATTTCCAGCATTAATTAAAACTCGTTGATTACGACCTTTCTCGCAGTTTTTGTGATCTATAGCACACAGTTTTGTTGTCCGGGGATAATTTCATGGGCATTTCTGGCATTCATTAAAAATTGTCAATTTGGTCATTTCTCGCAGTTTCCGTGAGCTATAGTACACTGTTTGGCTTTCCGTGGAAAATTTCATGGGCATTTCTGGCATTCATTAAAACTCGTAGATTTGGTCCTCCGTCGTAGTTTTTTCGGGCTATAGCACACTATTTCGGTGTCCGGGAAAATTTCATGGGCAACTCTAGCATTAATTAAAACTCATCTATTTGGTCCTTTCTCGCAGGTTCGGTGAGCTTTAGCACACTGTTTGGGTGTCCGGGGACAATTTTATGGGAATTTCTTTAATCCAGTAGAACTTGTCCATTAATCCTATCTCGCAGTTTTCACGAGCTATAGCACACTGTTTGGTGTTCGTGGAAAATTTCACGGGCATTTCTAGCATTAATTAAAACTCGTTTAGTAGGACCTTTCTCGCAATTTTTGTGATCTATAGCACACTGTTTTGTTGTCCGGGGATAATTTCATGGGCATTTCTAGCATTCATTAAAAATTGTCAATTTGGTCATTTCTCGCAGTTTACGTGAGCTATAGCACACTGTTGGGGGTCCGGGGACAATTCACTAGGTATTTCTAGCATTCAGCAAAACTCGTCGATTCGGTCCTATCTCGCACTTTTTCTGAGACATTGTCCACTTTTGGGGGTCCGCGAACAATTTCATGGGCATTTCTGGCATTAATTAAAACTCGTTGATTTGGACCTTTCTCGCAATTTTTGTGATCTATAGCACACTGTTTTGTTGTCCGAGGACAATTTCATGGGCATTTCGGACTTCCTTAAACATTGTCGATTTGGTCATTTCTCGTAGTTTCCGTGAGCTATAGTACATTGTTTGGCTTTCCGTGGAAAATTTCATGGGCATTTCTGGCATTCATTAAAACTCGTAGATTTGGTCCTCCGTAGTAGTTTTTCCGAGCTATAGCACACTGTTTCGGTGTCCGGAGAAAATTTCATGGGCAACTCTAGCATTAATTAAAACTCATCTATTTGGTCCTTTCTCGCAGGTTCGGTGAGCGTTAGCACACTGTTTGGGTGTCCGGGGACAATTTTATGGGCATTTCTTTAATCGAGTAGAACTTGTCCATTAATCCTATCTCGTAGTTTGCACGAGCTATAGCACTCTGTTTGGTGTTCGTGGAAAATTTCACGGGCATTTCTAGCATTAATTAAAACTCGTTTAGTAGGACCATTCTCGCAATTTTTGTGATCTATAGCACACTGTTTTGTTGTCCGGGGATAATTTCATGGGCATTTCTGGCATTTATTAAAAATTCTCGATTTGGTCCTTTCTCGCAGTTTCCGTGAGCTATAGTACACTGTTTGGCTTTCCGTGGAAAATTTCATGGGCATTTATGGCATTCATTAAAACTCGTAGATTTGGTCCTCTGTCGTAGTTTTTCCGAGTTATAGCACACTGTTTCGGTGTCCGGGGAAAATTTCATGGGCAATTGTAGCATTCATAAAAACTCATCTATTTTGTCCTTTCTCGTAGTTTTGGTGAGCTATAGCACACTGTTTGGGTGTCAGGGACAATTTTATGGGCATTTCTTTAATCCATCAGAACTTGTCCATTAATCCTATCTCGCAGTTTTCACGAGCTATAGCAAACTGTTTGGGCGTCAATGGAAAACTTCTTGGGAGTTTCTGGCATTTATTAAAACTTGTAGATTTGGTCCTATGTTGCAATTTTCGTGAGCCATAGCACACTGTTTGGGGTCCGAGACAATTTCATGGGCATTGCTGGCATTCATTAAAACTCGTTGATTTGGACCCTTCTCGCAATTTTTGTGAGCTATAGCACACTGTTGGGGGTCCGGGGACAATTCACTAGGCATTTCTAGCATTCAGCAAAACTCGTCGATTCGGTCCTATCTCACACTTTTTCTGAGATATAGTACGTTGTTTGGCTTTCCGTGGAAAATTTCATGGCCATTTCTGGAATTCATTAAAACTCGTAGATTTGGTCCTCTCTCGTAGTTTTTCCGAGCTATAGCACACTGTATCGGGTTCCGGGGACAATTTCATGGGAAATTCTAGCATTCTTTAAAACTCGTCTATTTGGTCCTTTCTCGCAGTTTCGTTGAGCTATAGCACATTGTTTGGGTGTCTGATGACTCCCAAGTGCAGGAGATCAATTGTAGTACCTTTCGATAAGTATTTGAGTATCGAACCCACGAGGAGCTGAAGGTAAGATATCTATTCTAAAAGCCCTATAACCCTCTTATATGGCTGTTTATGCAAAGCAATAAGTTTGACTAAAAGGAACTAACTAATTAAAAGCAAGTGACGTGGAGTGTGGTTTGTCTAGTAACTAGTGAAGCAAGTTTAAAATACAAGTTTCTAAGCAAGTTTCACAAGTAGCAAGCAGCAAATATCTCAAGTATCTCAAGGGAGCAAGTGTTCTAGCAATAGGTGTTTCGTTCGTGTGGTTGTCACAATTAGTGAAGCACATGTTTTAGTCTTAGTTGTTTCTTCTAGGAAGGAGCCATGAATAGGTATAGTCAAGTAAATGATCTACAACCCCTTATGACGGATCATGTGGCCAAGTAAATGACTGCACAAGATTGATTAAGACATAAAGTCCCACCATAGCCTTACGTTCTAAGGTCCCCTATATATATCGCCCAATAACTTAACTTTGTGGCTCGGTCTCAGGTTACTGTCACTCCCAAGTCACCACCCACTCCATTAATGCTACCGGTGATCACCTTACATGCATTCCCCAACATGCGTGCACTCATATATTGTACATAAAGACAATCATAGAAGATAACAAACTTGTATGCAACCAATCAACGAACTATTTCACCATTGCCAAGAACAATTCACTACTCAAACATAGACGGGGAGACACAATACATCAAGGTAATATAGTATTGCATCATACATCGTGTTTGCCAAGAGATTACAGTGGAGAGATGGAGCTGATCTTGCTGTAGATGTTGATGATGAACATGCCGGAGGGGGGTGGAGCCCTCCGGGGTGATCCCAGCGGCGTTTCTCCCCTCCGATCTTCTCCGGCGGCAGCCTTTTGTCTCTCTGTTTCGTGGTTTCGTCTCTCGGCGCTGCCTCCTCCTCGAAAAGGTCAGGGGACCCTTTATACAGTCGTTTTGAGGTCACGAGACACTCGGGAGAAGAAAGATCGACGGCATCGGAGCCACGGGGGCAAAAAGGGGCCTCTCACGCGGCCAAGGAATCTGGCCGCGTGGAGGGTCCTATTTGCCACCTGGTTGGCCTTTTGGCCCTCTACTTTGGCCCATGGTCTTCGTCTCAAAAATTCTGAACCGTGCTCTTTGGCCTTGCCCTTTTTGGAGTCCGAAGCTCCCGGAAAGTCTTAAACACTAAAAAGTACGTTTCTGGAAAAACAGGGTTAGAACCAAAGAAGGGGGATTGTTTAGAAAATCCCCCAAATCATTATAAAACATGAATATAAGTTGCTAATATGTAGGAAAAAACAAGTAATAACATGCAAAGTTCATGTATGCATTTTACATGCATCAACATCCCCAAGCTTAACCCATGCTCGTCCTCGAGTATGAAGGTGATAAAACTAACATGGACTTTGCATATTGAAACAATCATGGGATATCAAGGAGGATTATGCATGCTACATATAATCAAATGATTAATACTAGAAATGAGTAGCAATATACAATTCATGTTGTAAGAAATATCAAATATGCAAGCAAAGATGCTTCATGAAAGTTCACAAAGTGTATAATGAAATAAAAGTACTATGGACCAAATGCATACACAAAATGAAAAATAAAATCCTATATTGGTCAAAGAATAGCATAATTGAAAATAGAAAATATGGTGGACACTTTGGAGAAAATTGAGTAAAGGTAAAACTTGATCAAGTCTTATTTAGCCTCTAAATTATTCAACTAAAATTACTAATTGAAATGTGGTATCCATTGATCTAGGACTCTCATTTCCCCTTTATCACTAGCATCTTAAATGGTGAATGTTGAAGTAATGTGAATGACAAGGTGGTTGAAAGCCTCATGCCCCGTGAGTGTGAAAACCTACTCCATGATTACTCAACTTAAGATTCCTAATAAGCTTTGTACAATCATAATAAGTATTAATGACATCATAGAGAACCGCAAATAGGTACCTCTTTCCCCATGACATGGAAACAAGCCCATGTCACAATGACAAGACAAACAAACAGAGTAGACTCATCATCCTTTTTATTTTCATTCACTATTATGCATATCTTCTTATTTTATTCTAGGATGTGTTGTAGAGTCACTCAAGCTGTAAGTAAATTTCCAACATGATAAAGCATGGCTTGGGTTAGCGTCCCAATGCGTTTCTCTAGTCATATAGATACTTACTCATCAAAACTTACTATTCCTCTATTTCATTTTGGCATGGCAGGAGTCCAAAAAAAAAGTACATGATATCAACCAAATGTAAATTTTGTGCAATGTTGAAAGCTTTCCGGTGATACACGTTTATAGCTAGCTCCCAACCACACTTGTCAAACGCAAAACTTGTGGCTCCCATTATTGGGTCATGTTTATTAGATGCATAAAAAGTAAGTGTGCCTTCAAAAGTTCGTGAGAGTCCTATCCCAAGTTCAACCCATGACAATTAATAAAGTGAATATCTTAATTTAGAACATAAATAACACAATAACATGGTGAACATACTCGGAATAGCAATGAAGCTAATGGGAAGATATGGTGGACTCATTGAAATACTTGGCTAGGAGTGTTGGAAACAAGTTTTTACTTGTTGGAATTTTTAAATTTTTGGCTAGCAAGAGGGAGATAGTTGACCATCTACTATGCATGCATATGTCCATAGAACTAATAATTTCATGACAAACTAAATAAACCAGCAATTAACACCAAGGACATGAATAAGAGATAGGTCAAGACAATATTATTGCAAATTTGTACACATAAAAAGCCTATAAATCATGCAAACATATGTAGCTCTTCAAATCAACCATGGAATCCCTATTCCAAGTCTTAATACTAGCATCCAATTATTCCAACCCCAAACTCCAGTAGCTCAATCTCATATAAAATGATGGGTGTGGTCTTATCAAAACAAAAATAATAAAAAAACTAGACGCTTCAAGTCTCTACGATAAATGCTTTGCTTCGAAAAACAGAAAGTAGAAGTGTGCTAACCAAAAGAGTGTAGCTCCAGTGGGGTGTTCATCACATCACCAAGCTTATGGCTTTCACCATTCTTGGATGTCTTGAGGCGAATCTCT
>JAPCYS010001328.1:0-70653 GCA_028641055.1 Alopecurus myosuroides
CAAAATCTTAAAACGGCCATAACTTTTGTTCCTTTTGGAATTTGGCGATTCTAAAAAATGCTCACAGGCCGAACAACCCGACAGGCCGTGGCCGTGGATGATTTCTTTGAGGGCCTCCTCGGAACGCAACCCGACAGGCCATACTCGCTCGACTTGGAGTTTGTGGATTTGCCCTCGATGGATCTCTCTCATCTAGAGGCCGATTTCTCTGAAGAAGAGGTTTGGAGGACCATTCGTGCCATGCCGATGGACAAATGCACTGGCCCAGATGGCTTCTCCACCCGCTTCTTTGTGGCCTGGTGGGGAATCATCAAGGAAGACATCATGGAGGCCTTCCGTTCCCTCTACAGACTGGATGCGCAGGGCTTCGTTGCAGTCAACCAAGCCCTTATCACTTTACTGCTGAAAAAGCAGGACGCGACAGAAGTAAGGGACCTCAGGCCTATCAGCTTGATCCATGGGTTCACTAAATTGGTGGCCAAGGTCCTCGCATCGCGAGTTGCACCTGTTATTCCTCAGCTGGTGGGTTCGCACCAGAGCGCGTTTATTCGAGGTAGATGTCTGCATGATAACTTCATTATGGTGAGGGGCATGGCCAGGAGGTTGCATAGCATGGCTACCCCAGCTATCCTTCTGAAGCTTGACATCACTAAGGCCTTCGACACGATGGATTGGGCCTTCCTGCTGGAGGTTCTCCAGAAGATGGGCTTTGGTGAGAGGTGGATTGCTTGGATTTCCGCCCTGCTGGCTACGGCATCTACCAGTGTCCTCCTTAATGGGATAGCGGGGCGCCGTTTCGGTAACATGCGTGGTTTGAGGCAAGGGGACCCCCTTTCCCCCTTGCTCTTTATCCTGGTCATGGAGGTTCTCTATAGACTGGTGGAGAAGGCCACAGAGTTCGGCCTGCTATCACGAATGTCTGCTTCCGGCGGCCAGCACCGCACGTCCATTTATGCGGATGATGTGGTCACTTTCATGAGTCCGAGGGAGGCAGACCTGCGCGCCTTCGCCGCGTTGCTTGAGGATTTTGGGTTCCTTTTTCTCTCTAGTTTTTTTTGATATCTTGATCATTTTTTTTCGACATCGTATGCAAAAGTTATGCCCATTTTACTTTTTTTAACGAACTTTTGCTCAGAAATTTGAAATTCATATTTCAAAATTTGATAAAAAAGTAGACCTTAAACTCTCCGTGCATCTATAAGGGATTTATTTTTTGATGCTTTTTAGACCGCCAACTCTTCCGTAAAAAACTAGAAAAGGCGTTCCCGGGGGGGGGGGGGGGGGGGTGGAGTTGGTGCGTGTGGACAAAATTTTTTGGGATGAGAATTCTGTGGCGCACGTGGCAGTGGTGCGCCACAGAAATGTCATATTTCTGTGGCGCACTAACCACCATGCGCCACAGAATAGGAGTGTGGTAATCATTGGTGTCGGCCCCCGGCTTATTTCTGTGGCGCACCCCTATCCCGTGCGCCACAGAATTCCTCTTTTCTGTGGCGCACCACGGTCCCGTGCGCTACAGAATGCCTCTTTTCTGTGGCGCATGCCCACCCGTGCGCCACAAAAATATATTTCTGTGGCGCTCCAAGAAGCCATGCGCCACAGAATCTGTTCCATAGAAAGGCACTTCTCTACTAGTGTATTCTCTGGGCCCTCTCGAGTGATATGATTTAGGAAGCATGGCCATGTGCGACTCAGTTAAGTGTTAACTGTGTCTGTTGACTAAGAGTTAGTCAGATGAATCACATACCACGGATCGAGAAGAGAGTCGAACTATTTAAGGGATGACGATAAATCGCCTATAGTTCGACAAGGTATATCGTGAGGCAAAATGGACCAAGATGAATATCACATTGAAAGGTATGTCGTCATGACTTAATGGGACTTGCGAGTCGGCACGTTCTGCTAGGAGCCGCTACCGATTGATCGATTGACAGTCGGACTCCAATCGTGTCCAAGTCGCCACGAGCCTGCAGGGTCGCACACTTAAGAGCGGGAGCAAGTATTGGTCGGGTTGGACCCGAACCGGAATGGACTGAGTTTGTGAGTCGAACTCACAGAGGGAATGGGCCACAAGTGTTGTGAAGCCCAATACCATTCGCTATATAAAGAGGGGCGCATGTTGCCCAGCGGGCACGTTAGTCCACTCCCATGTGTTGGGAACCCTAGCCCCACTCAATCCAGCCATCGCACCGGAGCTAGCAGTCCGCCGTCGGAGCTCCTCCTCGTACGTGTGGATACCAGCAGAGGTGTTGTACGTTCAACACTCTGACGTTCGCGGGATCGGATCGGCTGGATCAGATCGTGGACTACACTTCCCCGACGTGCTTCATCGATAATCCGCAACCGCGCGTCTAGTGGTAATCATCGTGGCCTTCTACCTCGGCTAGATCTTGGAAATACCGCGTATGAAAAAGTTTTGTTTATCTCTATGGGTTCCAACGGTGGTATCAGAGCGGTAGCTTCTGGTATTAGTCCCGAGATCCGTACATATGTGATATGTAGTTAGCGTTAGATGTGATCTAATTGCTGTTTTGGTGGTCGGTCTATGAGATAAATCGGTTTTGTACAAGGTTGATTGGATCAATCGTACCCGGGGTTAATGGATCATCAGGTTTCCGTGATCATACTGCTAAGGTCGTGGAAAAATTTACCCCTACCGGTCGGTTTCCGCCATCGGGGTATACCGTGACACATAAATCCAGTTGCGGTGATCGAAGATCAAAGAGTTTGATCGAATCGGAATACAGATCAGATTTGGGTAAAATTGTTTTATCCGATGAAGAAATCCATGATCGGGATGCAGATGAGATCTGGGTATATCAATAATTTATAAAAGAGATCATCTCATAATCAAATTTGTAACATTGACCATATCACATCTCATGCCCAGCAAAAACTAGTTAGACGCCTCTAATTTATTTTTGCATATTTTACGTGGCTTAGGGCTTTCGAGGATAGAACCGTTCATACCTACGAACATCAACCACAAAGTTGATAAACATATTTTAACCAACGCTTCGTAGATTAGATCTTAACTATAGTTGGAGAAACGGACACCCCCTCAGCCACAAGTGAGACAATTCTCGCGTACATAGTACACGTAAACTTAGTCTAGGGCAGTTTCATCCAACTATGCCACTAAGATCATAAAATACTCAAGGAGAAAATAACATGATCCTCAACGCCCATATACACATATGTGTTCTACCCGTACAAAACATCTACGCATAGATCCGGCTCTGATACCATTGAAGGGGACGTTGCACAGAAAACAAAAAATTTCCTATGCGAGAGACACCCGAAAGGCCAAGATCTAATCTAGGAGATGAAGTGCAACGGGCATAGAGAGATTCTAAGAAGAACATACCCTCAAAGACACAAAGCGTTACGAGATCAAATCTCGTTGTTGGCGTAGTCGTACTCATACCGATCCCGATAGCGAGAAGATGTGCACCGCAATCCGGCGGTGCCTCCGTGATCGGTCACACGTACAGTTGATGACGACCTCCGTTCCCTCGATCCAGCGGGGCGCGGAAGTAGAGGATCCCTCGGAACTCCAGCAGCACGACGGCGCGGTGGTGGTGAAGAATCCCACGGTCAGGGCTTCGCCAAGCCGGAGACCATGAAATGGAGCAGCGGGTGGAGAGGAAATGAGGTGGGCAAGTGTGTGAGAGAAGAGTAGCTCTCATCCTCCTTTTATAGGGGAGGGGAAGGCAGCCCAAGAGGGGGTGCGGCCAGCCATGGTGGTGCCCCCACCTCTTCCCTCTTCATGTGAGTGGAAGCCCTACTCACATCCGGTACATAAAACTTCTCTGTTTTGCAGGTGACATGAGATATGCGTACACACTACTACAACCGCTACATAAAACTTTTCTGTTGATACATTACGTTATTTACATAAATCGCAACCTTTGATTTTAGATCTAACTATCAGAATTATTGGGACGATGTGGCTTAACATGGTGTCTCCGTTAGACACCCGTATATTGCTTTTAGTATATAATAATAGATATATTTCTTGATGAATTCAGCTTACCATCTTATTCGCTTCCTTCCTTACAGTAGTAAAGGTTTAAGCATTTTTGTAAGCTACCAAAAGACTTACTATATCTATATTTATGTCAGAAGATAATAAATACTCCTGTACCGTTTAGTAGCATCTGGGAAAATGTATTATTTTTCAAGCGAACGAGTATGAAAATGTGTAATTTCTTTTTGCTTAATTAATGAAGAAATGAGAAAAAAAATCCAATTACACAAAGGGGAAGAAATGGGAAATAAATTACATTTGAAAGACCAAGAAACTTACTCTTTTGCTACCTAACATTATAATCGAGGCTCGGGGAGGGACTAAGAGCCAAACAAGCACACCGATATGACTCCTATGGGGGGTGTCTTGGGAGAAATTTGCACCCGTGGTGCTTTGAATTTGGGTGGTGGATTATTACATCGACTATGATCACTTCCTCTTTTAATTTTTTTATTCATCTACCAACCACCTTTGCATAACATAATTGATTGCTTTGCAACGGAACCATGTTTTTACTTCAGCAAAACTTTTCACTAATTGTATTCATTCCCTTTTTTACTCTAACTGACCATGTTAATTGCCCATCTTGGAATATAATCTGTGTACATTTATGAAAATTGCAAAATATTTTACTTAGTCTTACATAGATTTTGATCACACCTAAATTGTTTGGCATTAATATTTTCAAGAAAACTATAACACCATACTCCATACTACTTGACATGATTTTATTTGCTACAAACCATTATAGTTATAGTGATAATAACAAAAAAAATTAACCGGACGGTTGACATGGTAAACAAATTGAAATCAATTATATAAATATTAATAAGTATGCTCTGATTCTCTAACGGACATCGCTTCCCTTGCGGTCCTTCCTTGTAAGTTATCGAAAAACTCCTTCCATCAAATATTACACTTTTATGTCGCTTTTGGTCACAACTAGAGCATGCTAATGCTATTGTTCTTGTGGGAGTTCATCTTCAAATTGACATGTTGATGCACTGTAGATTGTTGGATAGAACTACACGACGGTTTATTTCTACTCATACGCCCATGTGCAATTACTATCATAACTTGCTCAACTAAACGAACATGTATTCCCCTAGTTTAAATGGTATGGGTTTTCTCGTACTAAGATTAGCTTCTCCAAAAGAAACGTGATAACTTTTTGTCTTAGAGAAATACCTAATGCCTACCACTCCAAATGTATTCACTTCATATCCCACATCACAAGTGATCACACCGACGATTTATTTGAATGTATTGCCGTGCAAGATGCTGCACCAATATAAACACTTTTGAGGAACACCGCGGAGTTAGTCTAGTGAGATATGAGTGCTTCAATGTGGTCGTGTGTGCCATGTGAGTGGGGAATAAAATGGCGGAGTGAAGCATATTATATAGGCCACTCGCATTAATGCAGGTATCATATGTTGAATAATGAGTACCCGGAAGCTAAACGACGTGCGAGTGCTATCTCGTCATCGCGAGCAACCGCGCGTGAGCCGTCCGATACGCACGTTCAGCGTCGCGTGTCCAACCCTAAACTCACATGTGTCCGATCAGATCCCACGACAATGACAGTTAACAACAATGCAGATAGTGTTTTACGCGCATAGCCACATGCATGATGGTTCACACGCACGTGCACAACTACTACATTTTATTTGCTTTTTAAAATGCCATAACTCTCAAACCGTGAGCCAAAACTATGATCCGTTTTCACCGTTTGACTTCTCGCGCCGAGCTATTCGAAACTAGATCTGATTTGTATATGTTTCGATAAACTATTTTTTACAGCAACTCTAGTGTTATGGGAATACAACTTAGCAATAACTATCAGAACCTTCGTACAAAACCTTGTGCTATTAGGTGTCTACCATTTTTATGTAGTGCAGCAAATGAGCAATCTCTAGTTTGCAACCCAGTGAGGGAAGACTACAACTAAAGAGCCACTAGTTGTAACTTATTTCGAAGACTGTAGCAACTATGGATAATCTAGGTGCAACCCAGTGTGGATATGAATGCAACTAAAACACCACCATGTGCAACTTTATTCAAGTCACCATGACAACAATGTCTACTTCAGTTGCAATTTAGTGGGGATGGTTGCAACTAAACACCATCATAAAAAACTTATTCAAGCGAGTGTAGAAACTATGTCTGCTCTCGTTACAACCCGGAGGGAATTTCTGCAACTTAAAGACGAACATATACAGAAAAGTTGCAAGAAACTCTTAGTATGAAGTTGTATTTTCACAACACTAGAGTTGCTGTAAAAAAAATTTGTTGATCGTTAGTGCTAAGTTGTGTATATGGAAAACTAAGTTTCCTACAAATTTTATAGAGAAAGTAGTGTAAGTACTATTAGTACAAAGTTGCATTTTCACAACACTAAGTTGCTGTAAAAAAAAGTTGTAAGCAACTCTTAGTACGAAGTTGTATTTTCACAACACTAGAGTTGCTGTCAAAGAAAAGTTGCTGACTGTTAGTGCTAAGTTGTGTATATAGAAAACTAAGTTTCCCTAAATTTTTATAGAAAAGTATGTGTAAGCAACTCTTAGTACAACACTAAGTTGCTGTAAAAAAAAAGTTTGCCAAAACATATACAAATGAGATCTAGTTTCGAAGATCTCATCGCAAGAAACACGAGGTGAAAACGTATCGCAATTTCGACATACGGTTTAAGAATTATAGTTTTTTATTCCTATCCATATGAAATTAAATGCATCCGTGTGCTCCTTTTTTAGCCGATGGTCAACTGTCCTGGTGAGTCATTTTTCCGTAAAGATTGTTGCTGAAGACTTAATAGCATCTGATTGCTGTGAGAGACTACCCAGCACCAGATTGCTTCCTAGACGTGTCCTCATGAGTATATCTCAGAGTTGATATAGGTAATTTTTTTTAAACAGATTGCCAATTTATTTACTCTATCTTCAATTTCATTCAGTTATTCTCCACAACGGTATCAAAATCTAACAATCTATGAAATGAGCAATTCCAAAATTGATTGACTACCGAGAGATTTTTTTTTATCAGATAAGTAGCATGGTGGCACTCACAGAGGAAAGAGCATCATCTCTATTTTACAAAGGGAGATGATCACTTTCTCTAGTTTGTTAAAACTGGCCGGCAAATAAAATTATTGACTTTTGAACATTCACGTTATGTGATATAAAATAAAACTACATACTATTAGCCTACTAAAATGTCTTACTATTTGTAATGGACGTAGTATATTTTTAGCCACAAAGCATGCTATGCAAATATTATTTTATATACCTCCGCCCCCTCTCCATCGCTGCCTTCGCTGCCACTCAATCGTCACCTCCACCGCCATTCCGTTGCGACGCCGGCGCTGCTCTCGGTAAGAATTCCTTCTCATCATGAATGGCTGGTTAAGCTATGTTGTGTATTGTTTAATTTAGTTTAGCTTGTCTTGTTTAGTTTACAATGATTGATTTAGTTTAACTTTTGCGAGCCTATTTGGATTCGATGAGTCGGGCGTGGTATATTTTTTTTTTAAGATTATTTACTTCATTTCGTGTTTATAAATAAATATGCTAATAAAGTTTAACTTATACATTCCTATTTAGGATTCCATATGTGAACCGATTTGAAAACCGACTTGCAAATGTGTGTCGAGAAGTTAGATCTAGTTGAAATGAAAACCAATAATTGAAAGAAGTGTTGAAGAAAATTTTAGAAGACACAATGGGATTGGAGTCGTATGTTGCCAATATCGTCCATGATCACAAGATTAAGATGGATGCAACCCGGCGGAAGATAAGAAAAATGATAAGCTATGCCATTGATTTGGAGGCTTTGTTCCATTATGTAGTTTGATCGATTCATATTGTAGTCGTGATAATAATCACAATGGTTGATTTATTTAGATGGACTAGATATACTCTATATATCATACAGGGTGATTCTGGAGCAGGTCCCTTATGTCGACACTTCCGTATGACACTGGTAGATACCCACTAATGTGTAGGAATGTCTTCCATCACTGCCCTACTAACCACTAACAAGCATGAACAACGAGCCCGTCGATGAGAACTTCTCGTTGCTGACGGGAACACAATGTGTCAGTGGATATGCAAGCGTTGACCAAAAGCCGCTGACAAATGACCGACCTATATTAAAGGAGGCAATTAAGTATTTGTTGATGCTATTTTATTTTTATTTTAGTGAAATAACTATATACTAACTTATGCCAAAAAATCAAACATTCATATTTATTATATTATTCCCAATGGTACAATAAGTAATGATGAAACTTGACCAATGTTGGACGTGGGTTTGTATGGATAACACAAAGGTAAAACTTGATGCAAAAATGGACACAAGATGACCATAATTGAATGGAGTGGCCCCGGATATTTGTCTTGCATAGGTGATGTATTAAGGGATTATGTATTAGATGCATATAAACATTATTAATATTCATTGGTTATTCATGCCCCGCAAACAACGATATTTTGCATGAGGGAATTGTGGAGAGCAAGATTTGATTGGAATTGAAGATTTGTTTCTTCTAAACAATAGATTTTTCAATTTTAGATAACATTTATTGTGGATTACATATGTCGTGACTATAATTAAATATTTTGAAGTGGTTCATGACCCACAAGTGTAGTGGATCGATTGAAGAATTTCAACCAAAATTTATTGATTTGATAAAACGGGATACAAAGAATACCTATAAGCCTTCACATCTGTGTTTTCAGTTCTTCCACATCCGGAAATAAACTTTTTAAGACAAATTATTATTACCAACATGGATATGATGACAGTAGTGATTTGATAGTAGGATGGCTCGCCGGTTCCACGTCCTGTGCCAGTCTTGCGTCGTGCTCCACTGACACTCTGTCCGGTTGCACCTTCACCGCCCTACAAGAGCTTTTATCCCGAGCGCCACTCCTGGTCTAAGGTCATAACATCCTCCTCCTCATCTGGTCCTCGCTTCTCCATACCGTTCGAGCAGGTGGGAATGCCCCACTCTTCGGTTATTTTAGCGGGATTTGGTGACTGGTCGAAATACCTTGCTTACGGCTGGTAAAAGAAATTCCCGTCACCACCCCGGAAAATTAGTTTACCAGGTGGAAAAAATCTAGATTACTTGAATTTGGTCCGCATTCTTCAGCCCAAAATACGTTATTGACGTATTAGTTGGAATTACAATTTTTGGATGAGAATCTCATCCAGCAAGCTACTAGCTGGGTCCTCTCTAAAATTTATCAAATGGTGTGGTTTAAACCCGCGCGATTCCGAAAAAACTTATTGCACTGAAATATCCGGTCTTATTTATTGATTAGGGATAAGAAAATGATTTTTTGCAACCGAATGAGTACCCTGAGAAGTGATGAGTTTCATGCTGATCATGATACATCTATGGACTGACAACTCACAGTTGTAGTCATAAATGTATGGTTGGCTGGCAAATTTCCAGTTATATATAAACGAGTCCTGGCTTATAGCTTCTGTATCACTTTACTTCAAAAAAATTTAGGGAAAAAAAATAGGAGGACACACTGTGTATGTTCTCCATCAATATAATGACGTCGCATGCTTTATATCTTGGAATGCCGGTGTAAATATTTTTATGCATCATCTTGTTTGAGTTTAGGACTAGGAGGCATAAGGGAAGTCATTCACCGGGATCAAAAGAATAACTAGATAACGGAATTGGACAGGGTGTAAAAAGTGTGTTTTGTGCGATCAAGATGAAACCATTGACCATCTTTTTATAACTTGTCCTTTTGTGCGGCATATATGGCGTCTTGTGCATTTCACTTTTAGTATTTCCTCTCCGATCTCCATCGAAAATATGTTTGGTTCATGGTTGAATGGAATTGAAAAAAAGACAAAAGCACGTATACAAATAGGCGTTGCTACTGTTCTTTGGGCTGTTTGGAATTGCAGGAATAGTATTGTGTTTGACAAGAAAAAGGGTTCTCATTTCTTGCAGGTTATCGACATGGCGGTCTCGTATATTCACCTTTGTTCATTTCTCCTTCCTGCGGATCAGAGAGGAATTATGGATTCTGGCTGTGCTCGCATGATGGCGGTCGTACGGGCTATCTACAGCCAGGCTGGGTGGCTTAATGAGAGACGATTAGATGCATAACATTGTCATTTTTCTCTGGTTGGTGTTTGTGGCCACTTTGAGTGACCCGTGAGTTGTACGTTTTGCTATTTTGCTACTTTGAACTTATATTTTTAATAAAAAAACCAGCCGTGTGCATCAATTTGATGCAGAGGCTGGGGCCGAGGCTCCCATTTCTAAAAAAACAGTTACCGTGACAAGTGTCACGCCAAATTTGGTCAAGTTTCCTTCATGTGCCTCCTGTTGGGCATCTCCTTGGCCATGTTCTGCACTTTCCTCTTGGGGTCTCCCAACGTCCGTGTGTTCACACGCATCAGTTTGGAACACCTCATTTCTTGCGCCGCCACCGTAGTCTACTCCATCTCGAGCGCTGGCGTTCACTAGCGAACAGGAGATCCGGTCTCCGGAACCAGTCGCCTTTGTGATTCTGTACGGGACAGTGCGAATTAGGTTTTTGGGAAACTCTTCGCGCGACTGCTCGCTGCTTCCACAACGGCTCCTCTGCCTAGCAAGTCGGGCGGTGTTGCGTACCGTCGCCTCAAGCGTCGTCTACTCCACCCCGTCACCGTCAACGTTGTCATCAACAGCATTTTTACGAACGATCGGTACGGAATCTGTGTCCCGATCTGTCTGTTCAACATGTTTACAATTTACATTTTTAGGGAGATCATGTTGCTGTTATTCATGTTGTCTACTACATCTAGTGTGTTTGATCTTCACATGTTAATAGCTGCTTTTTTTAGGATTTATATTCTGTAATTAATTGTGAAAATTATGCCTAATTATTCAACAGGCTCCACGACCTGCTGCCACCGCGGAGTCCACCCGCCATCACCCCTACCTCCAGCGCCGGCCAGGGCCGCCCTCCACCGCCCAGTTTCCCATCCCATGACCACCCTCTGCCGTCGACACTCCCGGCCTCGCCTCCTTCGCTGGAATCCGACGCGGCCACCTCTGCAACAGCACGGGCCTCCGCGACGGCCATGGTGGACGCCTAAGTGTCACGGTGGCACCGGTTCTCCTTTAGCTTGATGCCCACGACTGGACCAACGGACTTCGATAGAAAACTTCAAATTAAGTGCCTCAAACTTCTTGTAAATAATTGTATACCAATCAGCAATAAATCGATATTACCGAGGTGTATGATGAAGGTATAAAGGTCGTGGCTCAAAGTTCGTCTTTGGGGTTCGAAAATCCCGAGCCCGACATTTGGTTGGACTCAGCATCATCGGTGCATCTACGACTTTTTCTTGTTCAAGGCTTTGCCTAGAAGATATGTAGTGTCTCTTAGTTTTTACTTTTACCATAGGGTTAGTGATAGCCTGGTGGAGGTAATGCCATGGGGCTTGTGGCATCGGGTTCGTTTACTTTGTACCTTATGAACTTTGCAGTAAAAGGGTTGTATGCATTGTTTTCATGCAAAGTCTGGGGATTCATCCCCGTTCGGAAAAAAATGAAGAATCATAAGATTTCCTGCTAATATCAAGTTCCCCCTTCAATTATTTTCACGAAATTTTAGGGGAAGCTCCGACACAACAAAGAGGAACCAAAATTTGCACAAGTGGTGCTTTGAATATGGGTGGTGGATTATGACATCGACTATGATCACTTCCTCTTTTCATTTTGTTATTCATCTACCAACCTCCTTTGCACAACATAATTGATTGCTCTGCAACGGAACCATGTTTTTTACTTCAGCCTAACTTTTCACTAATTGTTCCCTTTTTTACTCTAATTGACCATGTTGATTGCCCATATTGGATAATATAATACGTGTACATTTACGAAAATCGCAAAATATTTTACTCAGTCTTACATAGATTTTGATCACACCTAAATTGTTTGGCATTAATACTTTCAAAAAAAGTATAACAACATATTCCATACTTGACATGATTTTATTTGCTACAAACCATTATAGTTATAGCGCTAATAACAAAAAAATTAACAGGACGTTTGACATGGTAAACAAATTTAAATCAATTATATAAATATTAATAAGTATGCTCTGTTTCACTAACTAACATCGCTTCCCTTGTGGTCCTTCCTTGTAAATTATCGACACACTCCTTCCATCAAATATTACACTTTTATGTCTCTTTTGGTCACAATTAGAGCATGCTAATGCTATTGTTCTCGTGGGAGTTCATCTTGAAATTGACATGTCGATGCACTGTAGATTGTTGGATAGAACTACATGACGGTTTATTTCTACTCATACGCCCATGTGCAATTACTATCATAACTTGCTCAACTAAACGAACATGTATTCCCCTAGTTTAAATGGTATGGGTTTTCTCATACTAAGATTAGCTTCTCCAAAAGAAACGTGATACCTTTTTGTCTTAGAGAAATTCCTAATGCCTACCACTCCAAATGTATTCACTTCATGTCCCACATCACAAGTGATCACACCGACGATTTATTTGAATTCATTGCCCTGCAAGATGCTGCACCAATATAAACACTTTTGAGGAACATTGCAGAGTTAGTCTAGTGATATATGAGTGCTTTAATGTGGTCGTGTGTGCCATCTGAGTGGGGAATAAAATGGCGGAGTGAGGCATATTGTATAGGCCACTCGCATTTTTTTTTTTAGAAATGGGAGCCTGGGCCCCGGCCTCTGCATCAAAGTGATGCACACAACCGGTTTTTTATTAAGTAAAAAGAAACATCCAGAGTATATAATTTATTACAGTCATGGGTCGGACAGCGTGGCCACAAAGACAAGCCACCGAAACATAGACGAACTACGCATTAATTCGCCTAGAATTAAGCCACCCAGCCTGGCTGTAAATAGCCATAACGACCGCCATCAATCGAGCACAGCCGGAATCCATAAGTCCTCGCTGATCCAGGGGGAGAAGGAATGCCCACATCTGGATAGAATAGACCGCCTTGTTTACAACCTGCAAAAAGTGAATATTCGTTTGCTTGTTAAAAACCAAATCATTGCGGCAATTCCAAATTGCCCACAGGAAAGCAGCCGCACCAATTCGTATTCGTGCTTTTGTTTTCCTATCAATACCATTTAACCAATTACCAAACATATTCGCAATGCTAGTAGGTGGATAGATGCTATAAGTAAAGTGTATAAGACGCCAAATATCACGGGCAAACAGACATGTTATAAATAGGTGTTCCACAGACTCATCTGTATCGCAAAAAACACACTTTTTACAACCATGCCAATTCCTCTTTATCAGATTATCTTTAGTAAGAATAACTTTTCTATTAAGAAACCAAAGAAAGATCTTAATCTTTAATGGTACCTTAAGTTTCCACAAATATTTTCGTAAAAATGTTGTGGATCCATGCATCAAGTCAGCATAATAAGATTTGACAGTGAAAACCCCATCCATTGTGAGGTTCCAACGGAACTCATCTGACTGATTAGTTAATGACACGTCCATCAACCTTTCAACCAAATGCAACCAACGGTCCCTTGTGTATCCAATCAGATTTCTCCGAAACCGAACATCTAGAGGATTATGGGCTAACACCGCCGCCACTGTAACGTGTTTATGGCCACTCGCATTTATGGAGGTATCCTATTTGAATAATGAGTATATCTCAGAGTTGATATAGGTAAGTTTTTTTAAAAACAGATTGCCAATTTATTGACAGTATCTTCAATTTTATTCAGTTATTCTCCACAATGGTAACAAAATCTAACAATCTATGAAATGAGCAATTCCAAAATTGATTGACTACCGAGAGATTGTTTTTATCAGAAAAGTAGCATGGTGGCACTCACAGAGGAAAGAGCATCATCTCTATTTTACAAAGAGAGATGATCACTTTCTGTAGTTTGTTAAAACTGGCAGGCAAATAAAATTATTGACTTTTGAACATTCACGTTATGTGATATAAAATAAAACTACATACTATTAGCCTACTAAAATGTCTTACTATTTGTAATGGACGTAGTATGTTTTTAGCCACAAAGCATGCTATGCAAATATTATTTTATATACCTACGCCGCCTCTCCATAGCTGCCTTCGCTGCCACTCAATCGTCACCTCCACCGCCACTCCGTTGCGACGTCGGCGCTGCTCTCGGTAAGAATTCCTTCTCACCATGAATGGTTGGTTAAGCTATGTTGTGTATTGTTTAATTTAGTTTAGCTTGTCTTGTTTAGTTTACAATGATTGATTTAGTTTAACTTTTGCGAGCCTATTTGGATTCGATGAGTCGGGCGTGGTATATATATTTTTAAGATTATTTACTTCATTTCGTGTTTATAAATAAATATGCTAATAAAGTTTAACTTATATATTCGTATTTAGGATTCCATATGTGAACTGATTTGAAAACCGACTTGCAAATGTGTGTCGAGAAGTTAGATCTAGTTGAAATGAAAACCAAAAATTGAAAGAAGTGTTGAAGAAAATTTTAGAAGACACAATGGGATTGGAGTCGTATGTTGCCAATATTGTCCATGATCACAAGATTAAGATGGATGCAACCCGGCGGAAGATAAGAAAGATGATAAGCTATGCCATTGATTAGGAGGCTTTGTTCCATTATGCAGTTTGATCGATTCATACTGCAGTCGTGATAATAATCACAATGGTTGATTTATTTAGATGGACTAGATATACTCTATATATCATACAGGGTGATTCTGGAGCAGGTCCCTTATGTCGACACTTCCGTATGACACTGGTAGATACCCACTAATGTGTAGGAATGTCTTCCATCACTGCCCTACTAACCACTAACAAGCATGAACAACGACCCCGTCGATGAGAACTTCTCATTGCTGACGGGAACACATTGTGTCTGTGGATATGTAAGCATTGACCAAAATCCGCTGACAAATGACCGACCTATATTAAAGGAGGCAATTAAGCATTTGTTGATGCTATTTATTTTTATTTTAGGGAAACGATTGTATACTAACTTATCCCAAAAAATCAAACATTCTTATTTATTATATTATTCCCAATGGTACAATAAGTAGTGATGAAATTTGACCAATGTTGGACGTGGCTTTGTAAGGATAACACACAGGTAAAACTTGATGCAAAAATGGACACAAGATGACTATAATTGAATGGAGTGGCCCAGAATATTTGTCTTGCATAGGTGATGCATTACAGGATTATGTATTAGATGCATCTAAACATTATTAATACTAGTTGAATGCCCGTGCGTTGCCACGGCCATCAACAAAAACTTAGCACACATGTAAATTTGATGCATGCTAGTTACATAGTATTGTGTGAACATTGAGATTCCAGTTTCCTCGGTGTATATTTCGAATTATTTATATTTTGTATGCAAAACTACTCATAACTTATTAACAAAGATCTGCCTAACACGCTTTTGATATGTCGATATTCCCGTACAATGTTGTGCAAAAACTTTACGTATCCCGCTAAACTTTCGTTGTGTAAAACTCCGTTAATTTTCAGTCTTGCCAATGTTGCCATGGTCCCTTAAATTTTTCTTGTCGTAGCACATGCTGCATGTGTAAAAAATAATTGGACTTGTCCATAAAGATTTGCATGTAGGATACATAATCTTGACGAAGTATATTGCATATGTATTATAAATATATCAACAATTTTCAAATTGGTGAATGCTTGCAATGATCGAAGCCATGTCCATGTTACTCCATCCATAAAGTAAATGAAAAATAAGCCTTTAATCTACTCATCTCTCGGAACAATTTTTTTACATCGTCTAAGAAGCAGTTCAGAAATCTCCCACACTACATCATGTAAGCAGCGGCTCAGAAATTCTATTCTTCACATGAAAATACACAATTAAATATTAACTATGCACCACAACGACCATTCCATTTGTCCACGATTTCAGTTGCGACGCATGCCAGTTTACCACGGCCCCTCAAAGTGAGCATATGATGTAGCTTGAGTCATGCATATACTTTAACTCGTTTACCAAGCACCAACTTGTTTTATCAGTGCCTCAAATCAATTAATTAACATAATCTAGTTCTACATAGTCTTATGAATACATCTTATTAAATCTCAAGAATAGTCCAAGCATGCAAAAGAAATTTCATAAAAAAATTTAAAGTCTGAAGATTTGCTCCCATAACACCGGATAAACTTCACGTGGAAAATATGACATTCCTCAAGAATTCTTGACAGTCGGAAATATATACTACCCATTTTATAAAGGACCCATGATAATACTTTATTTATTTCCAACGAAGAAAAGTATGCTTTGCTTAATTTTGTAAGGTCGAGAGATCGCGCTACTAAATAGTAAAAACAGGTACTGTGGCATATTGCTTTACCGCCAACTGCACCTTCTGTGACATGGGTATGCTGGTAAGATCACGGGCGGCGCTATTCGGCAGGAAGATCACTTTCCCTTCGCAGCCTGCTGCAAAATGGGCCGCCCATAATTCGCAAATTGTCTCTTATTTTTGCATTCCAAAATCGCATCTGCACAATTGATCTCATGCCATCGCGACTGCGGCTGCTCACGCGCCCCCGCCAGTGTTTCGCCCCACGACTGCTGCTGCTCACACGCGCCCGCCATTGCGTCCCCTCACCGTTGCCGCTCTACTTTTGGCCGCCAGATCAATAAGGTTTGCCATGAACTGCCCCCCGGTGCTAAGAAGGCCATTCGTCTTATTATTTACAGAGAGGATTCAGAGATGTACAAAGGTGCTGTCAAAAAAGATCCTCCCAACAATAGTAACGGTGGGATTCGTGGCAAAGGCCATGATCGCAGCAACTGCAAGGAAGAAGACGTTGAAGATGATGTTGGAACTTGGAAAGCCTCCTTCAGAATTTTTCATTCATCCAGCCACCAAGTCCTGCTCGAACTATACTCACTGTCCTGTATTCCTATAGCTACATGAGTAGTTTTCTGAAGAACCCAATGTTGTAGAAGCAGATGTCGAAACAGATTAGAAAATCCAACAACGCGTTCAATTAGCCATCTGAATAATGTCAAAAAAAATTAGTGAAACCTATACAACAAATATAAACATCATCGGGTTACTTTCAACAGCGAAAATATACACAGGTGGTACCTGTATTTAGCCTGCTGCTCCCTGCTCCGTCGGACACCGTCGTCACCGCCAACTCGTCCTAGTACGCCGCTAGCCCACCGGTAATCCAGCGCATGCGTCCTCAGATCAGATCATGATTTTGACCCTCCTCCGCCGACTGCTGCACCGCGCCGGTCGCCTCCAAAACATGATACCAAAGGTAGGATCGGACACCTGGGTAGGGCGCCGGCCTCAAACCACCTGGAGAGCACCGGCGGCCACACGCCTACTTTATTTCCCGCCGCTAGAGGGTGGAGGAGCGGCACGGCCACTGAGACCGCAAGCGGGGCAGGGAGTCTAGGTCGGCATGGGCAGCAGTGCAGACCAGAAAACAAGGTAGAAGAAGGGGATTCCTGGCATGTCCGGCTATGGGGTGCCGCTCCGGCGATGGGAGGCCGTGGCGGTGCGCTGAGTCCTCGTCCAGTGATGGGTGAGCTACGGTGGCGACGTCCGACGTTCTCATGTGCAGTACATGCGGGACGGCGGCGGCTGTGTGGCGATGTTTGAGATCGTGGGAATAGGGGGAGGTTGCGCAGCAGTTTTAGCAGTTAAAAGTTTAGCGAGCCTACAAGTTTTCCACGGTATTCTTTCGTCGGGCGGGTGTTTCCTCGTGCGGGAGGCGAGAGCAGACGTACGGACACCGCGTACTCACCTCATACCCCGCAAACAAGGATATTTTGCACGAGGGAATTGTGGAGAGCAAAATTTCATTGGAATTGAAGATTTGTTTCTTCTGAACTATGGATATTTCAATTTTAGATAACATTTATTGTGGATTACATATGTCCTGACTATAATTAAATATTTTGGAGTGGTTCATGACCCACAACTGTAGTGGATCGAGTGAAGAATTTCAACCAAAATTCATTGATTCGATAAAACGGGATAGAAAGAATACCTATAAGCCTTCAAATCTATGTTTTCAATTCTTCCACATCTAGAAAGAAACTTTTTAAGGCAATTTATTATTAGCAACATCGATATGATGACAGTAGTGATTTGATAGTAGGATGGCACGCGGATCCACATCCTGTGCCAGTCTTGAGTCGTGCTCCACTGACACCCTGTCCGGTGGCACCTTCACCGCCCTACAAGAGCTTTTATCCTGAGTGCCACTCCCGGTCTAACGCCATAACATCCTCCTCCTCATCTGGTCCTCGCTTCTCAATACCGTTCGAGCAGGTGGGAACGCCCCACTCTTCGGTCGTTCTATCGGTATTTGGTGACAGGTCCCGTCACCACCCAGGCAAATTAGTTTACCAGGTGAAAAAATCTCGATTACTTGAATTTGGTCCGCATTCTTCAGCCCAAAATACGTTTTTGACGTTTTTGTTGGAATTACGATTTTTGGCTGAGAATCTCATCTGGCAAGCGACTAGCTGGGTCCTCTCGGGAATTTATCAAATGGTGTGGTTTAAACCCGCGCGATATCGAAAAAACTTATTGCACCGTATTTATTGATTAGGGATAAGAAAACGTTTTTTTGCAACCGAGAAGTGATGAGTTTCATGCTAATCATGATACATCTCTGGACTGACGACTCACAGTTGTGGTCATAAATGTATGGGTGGCTGGCAAATTTCTAGTTATATATAGACGAGTCCTGGCTTATAGCTTCTGTATCACTTTACTTCAAATTTGTTTAGGGAAAAAAAATAGGAGGACACACTAGGTATATTCTCCATCAATATAATGATGTCACATGCTTTACATCCCTACATCTTGGAACGTTGGTGTAATTTTTTTATGCATCATCGTGTTTGAGTTTAGGACTAGGAGGCATAAGGGAAGTCATTCACCGGGAACAATAGAATCAATGTATATGACCCAGTTTGGTCGCAGGCACCGTGACAAGTGTCTCGCCAAGTTGCCAAAGCGTCCCCGTTTGCTCCTTCCATAGCCCGTAGCCTTGTTACCCAGGCGGTGGCACAGCGCGCTATATGCGGACGTCGACGTCGGTTGCTTGTGCCTTGGAGGCTTGGAGCGGCCTCACGGCAGCGTCCCGCAAATCCATTGGGTCTACGCAATAGCGTCGACAACTCCCACCCGCTTGTGATCTACTTGGCTGGTCATCTGGGACTGGGAGTACACCTGCAAGAGGTACATCTGGGACGGCATAGTCATCAATCTTGGCTGGTCAACCACGCCGTCGGATCGGAGCGCTATAGGAACAAGAACCTTGGAGACAATGAATTTTTAAATACTCTCTTGTCTCGTTCTTTTTTCCAGACGACCAAAATGATCGAGTACTCCCTCCGTCTCAAAATAATTGTCTGAAACTTGGGCAAAAGTGGATGTATCTAGACATGTTTTAGTGTTAGATACATCCACTTTTGTCCAACCTTGAGACAGTTAATATGAGAGGGAGGGAGTAGTTAAAGTGTGTCTTGTTTCTTTCATTGCCCATGGTCAGGGCTCTAGGCTCTAGCAGAATATATATGGACTCTGTAAACTCATTTTGGGTCCAAACTAAGTTCAGGTAAGGCATCCCGGAGATGTGATGAAGAAACTGGGCACGCGATTGCCTTTTCCTCTAGTAATCAGATTAGCATATTGGACCACATCAAGGGCAGTATCATGTGGACGTGATTTCCTATTATATTGCACATGCTCATCAGCTAATAAAATTGTCATGCATGTTGATAATCTTAGGCATGCTAGCGTGACACAGTCATTAGATTGTATGTGTTGCATCCTGTCGAACATAAATTTTTATTTTACAAATTTATGCTACACCTTATTTTATACTTATTATCTCACATCTAAATCAAACTTCCTAATTTTAATTAAAACAACTATTGAAGGCTCGTGGAATTTGTGAAGTACTTGTCAAATTATTATATAATTTGAGATTACAATTTTATACATAAATATAAACTTTTAATATATTCTACTTTTTTTTTGGTAGAAGTAATTTTTATCTTGCATACTCGCTAATTTTCGGTTCATTACATTGCTTCACGGGATGTTTTGCGGGCATCGCTGCAGGACGATGTTCCTGTCTGTACCCCACATGTGTATATAAGCCTAGTGATTAGTACTGCAGCTGGGGCTTGGATTGGACGGCAACATTCATAGACTTAAGTTCAGATGGTGCTATTTGAGTGTGGATGCTCGATATCTAGGGTTAAAAATCAATGTATGGCCTTTATTTCTTGTACCTCGAAGTGTCATTCTCCTTGTTGAATGCATTGTCTAGAGATTTCGTGCAAGGACGTCCTCATCGCTTACATGAGAGAAAGGCGTAAAATGACAAAACTAGGAATTTTTTTTGCTAAATGGAGCAAGCAAGACACATTGCTACTAAATGGGGTAAATATTTTTTGAAATGGTTAACTAGGGGTTAAGGATGGAATTCGCTAAAAAACTTAGTAATAACAAAAATTATATGTGACTGCATGTTCTAGATTGGGAGGAGTGTGGACGGTGGAAGTAAGGCCCTGAACAGTTTTTTGTAATAACCTCTCGAAGTTTTAATTCATCTTACAATGACGGTAAAGCTCTTGATAATTCATCTTAGGGACCAGAAAACTTACTTCCATTATGTAAAATAGAGGAAAGAAGTAGGGAATAGTTTAAGGCTAGAAAACTATAATTTTTCATTACGCAACAATGAAGAAAGTGGTCATTTCGTGTCAACATAATGAAAGCCCTGTGGGAAATCTCAAGCGAGCTACCAAGGTCATTACCGAAATATCTCAATTAAATTCGGCGCTCTTTCAGAACACATATGTTGAAGCATCATTCATGTAACTAAAGAGTATTCAAACAAGTAGACCATGGTCATTCATATAATCTATATGTCTTCACACATACAAGAATGTCATGTTATAAGCGTGGAATCACAAGTCCAGAAGCATTTCATGCTCTTTACATATTTAAGGAAGACCATATTAACCTAACATATCAAGGAATCGTGCGATCTCATGGTTCACTTTAGTTTCGATGCTCTTTATTGTTTTACATTGCAGTGGCAGAGTTGTGTAATGTCTGTGTACTATAATCAATTTGGACTTTTAATAGGATTAAAATATTTAGATTTGTTTTCTTAAGGGGGTGAGGGAGGGAGAGGGAGAGGGCGAGAGACAGAGACAGAGACACACACACACACACACACACACACACACACATAGAGAGAGATAGGGAGAGACAGACAGAATGAGAGGTTGGGAGGGATAGGGATTCACTGGTGCACTTTCAGAACGACACATATGTTAAAGCATCATTCATATCAATAAAATACAATAATTTTATGCTCTAAAGGTGGAATTAAAAGTAGAGAAGAAGCATTTCATGCTCTTGACATATTTAAGCAAGTCCGTTAACCTAACATGTAAAGGAATTGAGCTATTTTATGCTTCTCACTTTACTTTCGATGCTCTATATTGTTTCATACTGTTGTGGTATGTTGTGTAATGCCACTCAATTTGGGCTTGTAATGTGATTAAAAAATTTAAATCTATTTTCTCGAGGGAGCAAGCCAGAGAGTGATGGAGAGAGATAGGGATGGAGGGAGAGAGCGAGAGAGGGAGAGAGAGGGAAAGGGAGGGTGGGGTAGAGGGAGAGAGAGATAGTCGGCTTTCATTATATGAATGGAGAATAAAGAAACCAAGTTTGTGTACCGAAAGATGAGTAGGCTTCCCACAATGGTGGTAACTTCATGAGTAACATGCATGCCACCTAAGGAAAGATTATGATGTGGAAGCTAATTCATGAGAAGACATACAAATACAATACGGAGACAAGGGGGGCTACCAGGGTCAGACCCTCCCTAATGGCTCGTCCCCGCAATGTTTTATATCACGTAATACCATTACACATTATGAGTACACGTCCTAATTAGTATTTAAGGCTGTAGCACATACTAATCCGCGGAGATCTGCACACACCGAAACCCAAAAGAGCAACAAAAAAAACATCCAATGACCGGTACTGTTTAGCCAATCGGAAATTGGTCATTTGATGGCATGTTTTATGACCGTCCGTCTAACCTCCCTCCCCGATCGATCTAGTACTAAGATCGCTGGGATACCTGCCGCCTCCCAGCTGCTCCTGACCGGGAGCCGTCCATGGACGACTTTTCTATTCAGCTGATTTTCCGCGAGTGCGCCGACGGTGATGGTAGATCGCCACTTGTCGCGGATCTTCATCCCCTCGTTTGACCAATAGTTTTTTTGTCTAATAAGGTACTAATTGTATAATATAGCTAGTCAAATCTGAGCCCCTTATGCTTGAGTTTGACCATTATCCAGTAATTAGATAGAGCGACAACAATACTATACTCATTACTTCTTCATGCCAATTGCTTAGATTTCGAATCTGACCTAAAGCCATATTTGAATCAAATAATTGGTAATAGTGGAATTTTATCTGCCGATAGCTTCGATCTGAATCTAACCTAGTGCATAAATTTGATCGAATTGTTGCCAATAGTAGAACCGTCATCTACAACTTTGGAAAATTAGCTTTCTTTTGTAACAAAAAAATTACAATTTTTTTATCAATGAAAAGGTTGATGATTTTTAAATATTAGTATAAGCCAAATCTGTGATAATATGGTGTTCATTTTTTACATGATATTTTCATACATTGTACTTCACGGACCATCATCGTCTTTTCGCCCCTCTATGTCGAAATCCTGGCTCCGCCTACTACATAGCTAGTTATCACCAGACAGCTCTTCCCTAGAGAGAATAAATCCATAAGCTAATAAATAGGAACATCTACCTTACTAGCATTGACATATTTTTCATTATGGAAATATTAACATAGACTAGTCACACATGAATGTACTTGTTTTTTTAGAAATGGGAGCGCAGCCCCAGCCTCTGCATCAGAACGATGCACACGGCCTTATTTTTTGTTAAGCATAATATTATCCGTACAAATTATCATAGAAGTGTAAATTATTACAATCACGGATCACACAAAGGGAAAGTGAAGATCAGCCACAAAAAGATGCATGACCTATCCATCAAGCCGCTTAAGAGCACGTCATCCATACTTTCTGAAAATAGCCCGAACGACCACCATCATTCGAGTATATCCATAATCCATATGACCTCTTTGATCTATGTGTAATAGGACAGACCACATCTCTATCCAGTACACCGCTCGATTGACTGCCTGCAAAAAATAAGGAATTTGTACTTTGGTAAAGACAAGATCATTACAACAATTCCATATTGCCAAAAGAAATGCCGACATGCCTATACTTATCCGTTTCTTAACATTATTATCAATCCCATTCAGCCAGCTCCCAAACATATTCGCAATAAAAGTTGGTGGTGAGATGTTATAAGTGAAGTGAATAAGTCTCCAAATATTCATCACAAATGGGAAGGAAAGAAAAAGGTGTTATATAGTCTCATCACTATCGCAAAACATACATTTTTTACAACCCGTCCATCGTCTCTTTACTAAATTATCCTTGGTTAGAAGCACTTTTCTATTTACAAAACTTTAAGAAGATCTCGATTTTTAACGAAATTTGTAATTTCCACAAATATTTACGTAAAAATATCGTGTGACCATTCATGAGATCAAAATACAAAGATTTGACCGTGAAGATACCGTACGAATTAAACTTCCACCTAAAAGCATCTGATTGATCCGAAAGTTGTATATGATAACTTTCTGGACCAGGTTGAGCTACGCATCTCTCCTCTGGCCGGTCAGCGATCTTCTAAACTGAATGTTTGACGTCTGTCCACCTATAACATCCGCCACTAGAACAATCTTGTGTCTGAGGATGTTGTAGAGGGAGGGGAACTGAGAGACCAACGTGTTATCTTCCAGCCAAACATCTTCCCAAAACCTCGTCTTTGTGCCATCACCAAAATGAAAGACCCCTTAGCAAAGAAAGCTTGCCTCACCCATAAAATACCTTTCCAAAAAGGTGAATCGGTGGGCTTTGATTGCACCTGAGCTAATGTTTTCCCATTGAGATATTTGTCGCATAGCAATTCAGGACATACTCCATCTTCTGTTAACATTTTGTACAACCACTTGCTAAGAAAACATTGGTCTTTAATACCCTCCACTTCAATACCCAAAACACCCCGAGTTACTTCTTTAAGTACTCTCCATGATGGCCAACCTTGTATTAGACTGGGATGGTTGTCATTTGAGTGAAGATTCTGCAATAAAAGTAAAGATTTCCTGCGAGTTCTGATAGTATTTTCCGGAAAAGACAACATAAATGAATTGTCTCACCGTGGTGATTATACTGGTTGAGAACTCACGTGGTATCTTTACCGCACTACACTACCTACTTCTATATAACACTTCTTACTATTTTTTTCATTCGGTCCAAGATGACACATCTATTTTATCCATCCAGAAATATAACCATTCACCTGGGAAAGTATGGAAGTTAGCTTGGTTTTTTTTCTTTTGGATTGCTAGTTTTAGCTTGGGGATTGGAGGCATTAGGATCTAACTATCTCGCGCCAAATGTTTCAAATTGATGTCTTGGATTCCTGGTCCTGTTAGATTTCTTACCATCGCCAATCGACTCGATTGTCTTCGAAACGTGCATATGAGCAAGTCATGGCTGGAGAATCCCCGTAGCATGGTTTCAGATCTGGTTCTTGGAGAGTAAGGTGAAAAGGAATGAGCGGAGGCTGGGAAGGTGTGTTTTCCTTGGGAATGAAGCGTGGATTTATGTGCGGCGGAGGAAAGGCGTGCGTTGTGTTTTGTAAACATGTGCGTGGAGACCACATGGGCAGTCTAGGTACTAGGTAGCTTTTCGTTTCGGGTAGCTTTAAGAGCCTGTTGGGCAACTCACCGTTCACTGAAATTGTCTAGCTCCGCTCCACTCCGAGCTACGAGCGATCTCCAGATAAACCCGAGGAGCCAGAAATGTTCGTGTGCTCTCCGCTCCTTGAGTGAGTGGGCCCAGCCCAACAAGCTGTTACCGGATAGGAGGTAAAAGAGCAAAACCAGCCTGCAGAATATTGGGCCTTTGCTTCCTGGCTGAAAACGACTCGATCGGATTCCTTCTTTTTTCTGTAATCGAAATCAAGGAGGACATCATGAACGTCATTGACGCTTTCTCAGAACTTACTGTGAACAACTTCAGGGTCATTAACACCGCCAACATTGCCCTCCTTCCTAAAAAAGATGGTGCGGATAGTATCTCCGAGTTCAGACCCATCAGCCTGATCCACATGATCCCCAAGATCATCGCTAAAGCCATGGCCACGAGGCTGCGACCCAAGATGAATGACATTGTCTCCACCTGCCAGAGCGCCTTCATCAAATCCAGAAGCATCCACGAATTTTTTTTGTATGTTCGAAACGTTGCCAGACGCCTTCACCAGAACCACACCCCTGCTTTCCTCATCAAGCTTGACATCGCCAAGGCCTTTGATTCGGTTCGATGGGACTATATCCTAGACCTCATGCAGCGTCGTGGCTTTCCGTCGCGGTGGCGCGCTTGGGCAGCACTGATCTTCTCGACTGCTTCCTCAAAAGTGCTGCTGAATGGGGCCCCGGGCGCTGACATCTCTCATGGCCGAGGACTAAGACAGGGAGACCCACTCTCCCCCCTGCTTTTCGATATCGCCATGCACCCACTACCGCGCATTCTCCAGATTGCAACGGATTCTGGTCTACTTCAGCCGGTCCCTGGAAACTTCATCAAATCCCGCATTTCGCTATATGCTGACGATGCGGTGATTTTCCTACGCCCCACTGCGCACGATATGTCAAATCTTGCCGAACTGCTACGCAATTTCGGTGAGGTCACCGGACTGGTCACCAATGTGGAGAAGAGTTCTGTTGCACCCATTCGATGCGACGACATTGACATCACCAACGCAATGCTGAACTTCCCGGCTACTCTTGCTACTTTTCCACTCAAGTACCTGGGCCTCCCTCTCTCCCTTGGGAGACTTTGCAAGGCGGACTTGCAACCGTACATTGATAAAGCTGCAGCGACCTTGGCGCTGTGGAAGGCTAAGTTGCTCAACCGTGCTGGTTGTGACGCCTTGGTGAAATCGGTCCTCACCTCCATGCCCATCTTCCTCCTGACTGCCATCAAAGTGGATAAGGGAACCCTTAAAGCTTTTGACAAGCTACGCAGAAGCATGCTGTGGGCTGGAAGTGACTCGGTCAGCGGTGGCAAATGCAAGATCAACTGGGATAAGGTGTGCCGTCCTAAGAAGCTCGGTGGACTGGGTATCCTCAACCTCGAGAAATTCTCCTGCGTTCTGCGCCTTCGTTGGCTCTGGTATGAATGGACGGCCCCGGAGAAACCTTGGGTCGGCATGGAAACTCCCAATGAAAAGTCTGATAGGTAGCTCTTCAACGCGGCTACCGAGGTCACTTTAGGCAACGACAAGAAGGCGTCTTTCTGGTCCTCTGCCTGGCTCAACAGCGTTTGTCCGAAGAGGATTGCGCCTCTGGTTTTCAAATCGTCCAGGAGGAAGAAGAAACGGGTTGAGGAAGCCCTGGAAAACCTTAGCTGGATCGCGGATATCTCCATGCAAAACTTCACGCTTGAGCACATGACGCAATTTGCCACCCTTTGGGAAAGCTGCAGGACATCACACTGGACCCTAATGTGGACGACACCATCAGATGGACCCTAACCGCAAACGGAAGATACACGGCGGGCTCGGCTTACCGCGCCCAGTTCCTTGGCTCCACTCCTTGCTCTTTTGACCGGATGGTGTGGAAGACTTGGGCTCCGCCAAAATGCCGTTTCTTCGCTTGCCTTGTCCTGCAAAACAGGCTATGGACCTCGGATCGCCTTGCCATCAGAGGATGGCCACATGACCCTCTTTGTCAGCTCTGTAACTGTCATAACGAGAACGCCAGGCACATCCTCTTCGAATGTCGATACGCTAGGCGTATCTGGAGGGCTGCGGCCTCCTGGCTCTCCTGCCCAACTCTGCTACAGGACTTGGGGAGCGGACGCCCCACGGTTTTGCGCTACTGGCATTCCATTGCTAGGTCACCGTCAAACTGCCCCAAGGGGTTTCAGACGGCGGTCATCCTAATTGCATGGGAAATCTGGAAGGAAAGGAACGCTATAGTGTTCAACAACGTGGCCTTCTCGCCTCCTGCACTGCTGCAATGAATTAAAGACGAAAGCAAGAACTGGATTTTGGCAGGGGCCAAACACTTGGCAGAGATCGTGCAGTAGCGACGTGTCTTGTGCATGTGTATCTCTTTTCTTTTTTGATGGCCTGGGCCAAACCATGTTTTCTCCTACTATATCAATAAAATAGGCAAGTCTTTTGCCCGCTTCAAAAAAAAAAGACTAGTCGAGGAAGCTCCAAAACACGGGTGTAGCAACGTCGGGACCTGAGGCTACAGGCGTGAATCGAGCGGCCGGGGGTTGTGGCGGCGCGGGAAATCTCATGGCAGCAGCGGAGCTCTTAGGTGCGGCATGGAGAAAGGCTTCGATTAGACGGGGAAATCTTCGGGGGAACAAGAGAAATAGGCGGCAGGGAAGTTAATTCAATGGAAGCCGGACTCGATCCGGCGAAGAACTGCGAGAATCGTCCGGCGGTACCACGAATTTCAGCGCTGCCATGTTTTAGCGTTCTACCCACAGACGAGGATCGGGAAGAACACATCGAGAGGAGAGGGAGGAGGGACATGTCGCTTCGATCCGTACCGTTTCGGGTCACTTGGCGGTGGCAGTCAGTTGTAAATTTGGGCCGTTCCGCGTTTCGCTAAAATGAGGATCTCGTAATACATCGCTCCGCAAAATTGCACTATAGACTGCTCCGCTCCTCCACAGCAGCTCCACGGATCTTTAGCGTTCGGGACCGCTCCGTGATCTCCGGATGAGGATCTCGGAGCCGGAGCGTTCCCGAACAGGCCCTAAGTTTCGCTCTTTTTCTAGTTTTATGGCCAGCCACTCAAAATCACCTTTGATCAAACGGTTTGCTAGCTAGACGCGTCAAAAAAAAATTACATGCATTATTTTGGATCAATCAGCCCTAGGAAAAAGTAGATGACAAAGCTAGCCTTTTCTTTATTGCTTGATTACTTACGTACCTGATCACTGATCAGCCTTGGCGCGGCCTGAGAATCTGTGCATTGCATACATTATTTATTTTCCCAAGGAAACTACTTTTATGTTTAGTTCAAATAATGCTATGTAGTTTTCCAGCAAGTGTCATCCATATAAGACGATTCTGTATTTTCCTCCTCCTATGAGTGTATATCCTTTTGGTAAGTCTTGTTTAAGATGGTAACTTGCCTTGTATGATTTGTAATAAATAAACTGAGACGATGACCCCAAAGTAACACTACCACATTCCGTGCGGTTTGGCACGTTTCAATAACGTTGCAAATGAGCTCCAAACCATCGGCAAGGACAATCCGTGACGGTTTACGCGATAGAGTGAGAATGTGTCTGATCATTAGGTAGATAGTAACATAGACTAGTAACATGTGAATGTTAATACTTTAAGTCACTCTCCATTTTGGCCAGCCTTACATTAGACTAGGTGTGAAGATTCTTCAATAAAAGTAAATATTCCCTATGATCCGTGATAGTATTTTCGGGGCAAGAAGACACACATGAATTGTCTCACCGTCATGGTGATTATATCGGTTGGGAACTCACCTTGTATCACCTACACTTCCAACTTCTATATAAAGCTTCTTCCAATTTGTATCATTCGGTACAGCATACCACAACTATTTTATCCATCCACATATATAACCATACATATTGGAAAGCATGGAAGTTAACTTGATTTTTTTTTCCGGTTTGCTAGTTTCAGCTTGGGAATTGGAGGCATAAGGAACAGCTGTCTCATGCCAAATGTTTCAACCCGGTGTCGGTGTCGTGGATTCCTTGTCCTACTAGCTTTCTTGCGACGGTTAATCCACTAGACTGACGTAAAAACCTGCATATGGGCAAGTCATGGCCAGAGAACCTCCATGACATGGTTTCAGATCTGATTCTTGAAGACAAAGAAGAAGATGAACGAGGGCAGGTAGGTGTAATGAGTGTTTTTTGCTTGGGCATAGATTTATTTTCAATGAATAGGAGACCACGTGGGAAGTTCGAGTATGAGGTGGTGTTCTGTTCGGTCGCTTCCAGTTACACGTTTTTACTAGTTTTCAACTTTGGCCGGCCTCTTAAAATCACCTTTGAGCAAACGATTGCTACGACTCCCTCCGTTCCAAAATAGATGGCTTCCATTTTTCCAAACATGCATGTATGTAGATACTACATTTAAGTGTCTACATACATGCCTGTTTGAAAAATGGAAATCATCTATTTTGGAACGGATGGAGTAGCTTACATAGATCAGGTGGTTGAACACACTTATTGCTTGATTTCCTACCTAGCCGGTCATTGATCAGCCTTGCCTCCGCCTGAGAATCTATGCATTGCATGCATGCATAAATTTTCCAATGGTATATTGTTATGCTTATTCCAAATAATGCTCCATAGTTTTCTAGAAAGTGTCATGCATATAAGATGAGCCTGCATTTTCCTCCTATTAGTGTATATCCTTTTGGTAAGTGTCGTCTAAGATTGTAAGTTTCCTTGTGTGAGCTGTAATAAATAAAATGAGTCAATAACCCCAGATAACTGATAACACTTTAGGGCCGTTGTTTCGATTTATTTATTACTACTCGCAGAACTCAAATTACATGTAGCCTAGCCTCCGATCCTTGGTTTTGGAAAGTTAGTGTGATTGTTATTTTTTTGTGTGTGGATAAATCCCCGAAAACACGATTGGAGGGAAGTATAGATACTAATCATGTTTTTTTTATGTTACTTCTTACAGCTATGCACATTAACATGTTTTTCATTTGGACTCAATTGACTAATTGTTCCGCAATTCTTTATCCTCGTTTTTTCAGATGATATCGTGAAACGGATAAATACATTTTACATCCCTCAACTTATCGCCTAATACATGTTTGGTTCATCAAATTAGTGAGTTAATGTATCACAACAGAAAGTATGCTAAAATAAACTCGTTATGAAAAAACCTTACCTACAAAAACTAGTCCATTTGAATCATAAATTTAATCTCGCTTCTAGCTATACGTCCACATATTTTTAATCCTATTTTTTTGTTGTTTGAATAGTGTACCCTCGAGTTGAAACTCTATATGTTCTCTCTGGTATCAAAAGGCCGTGGCAGTTAGTTCGGCCTAGGACATAGTTACATAGATGGTTCCAAAGAAACACCAAGAAAAAAGAGGTGTTACACCATTGCATGTACTTAGACACACAATGTTGTGTAAGTTGGTTGTACAAAAGAATCTCTTAGACCGTATCAAAATACTTCTGTAGTTCGTGCGCATACGGTGGAATGATAGGTCCAAGAACGAGACACTGAAATACCACCCGGGTTACATGTCCCCGGCTTAACTTCGCTGTTGATCGTCTCTCTGAAATTTGTTATGTACTACTTGCATTCCAGGCCATGTCCTTTTTACACTTTCCATCTCTTAGACATTTACACCTTGTACCAACCTTCACTCAGCTGTATCCTCGATATCCTGTCACACTATCACACTACAGTATCTCCTCTTTCTTGCCCTCCAATCTTCCATTGTGCGACAAAACCGACGCCAATGAGACCCTAGCGGCCTGCTATCCTCCCACTGGCATTTGGCAGCGCATCGCCACGTCCATCTGACTCGACGGCCTCGTTGAAAAGGTGTACAAAAATTCTGATCTAATCCGAGATTTTATACTAACTTTATATTAAATGTCTAAAACCATGTTGTACAAAAACTGATCCAAAGATCTATTTGTAAGGTGGATTTTCTTCACTCATTGCATTTTCATTTCCTTTGCAAAATGGAGTGGAACACGATGTAATAATAATGTTCCATTTTAAAGGTTGGAAGGGATCTCTTAATAGAAGTTAGAAGTTGGATTTAGTATTTTAGTTGAGGGGCCTTGTTGAAATTTTAAAGTGTGACAGGGGAATCTGATAAGTAGGATGGTAGGAAAGGATAAGCTGAGAACCCGTGAGCCCAGGCAGGATGACATTTTCACTAGGATGTCGCAGATGTATAATTCATGGCGCAACTCCCGAAGCAGGGGTCATTAGGACGAAAGATCGATGAGAACAAAAGTGCCCTCGATTAGGCATCACGTCTGATCTCAGAGAACTGATATGGCAACGCGTGACGACCTATGGGCCCTTATCGCCCCGTCGGCCTGGACCGTGGCTTCCATATCTTTGCCCATGGAACACAAAACCGGCCACTAAAAAATGAAATGCCGCGTATGTTGTGCAAAACATCATAGAACACAACAGAAGCCACAAGGTAACATGACCATAAAGGTGTTATTCCAAGGCACGTGGAAAGCATACATTATGCATTTAGTTTATATATAACTAGGAAAATGCCCGTGCGTTGCAACGGTTTCATTAATAAATAGATATGTGTCCACGGTCCTAGAAATATGGTAATTTGTATCAGTCAAACATATTTATTTACCATGTTCTAAAAAAGAGATATGTTTCACTTCTTGTTTCCCATGTTCTATTTTTCTTTTGTTTGCATCATGTTTATGCAAAACCATATAGGTTTATAGTGAAACCATTTTAAGTTCTTTGCCCCACTGATTGCACAAATTCTGCCATCAATTCTTTGGCATGTGATCGCACAACATCTTATTGGTTCTCCCTCACATTAAAATCGGAATAGAAGATTGCAAAACCCACGGGAAAATAGAAAACTATATTTTAGCACTAAAAACAGCCTTGATCCTACATGAATTATTGACAAACTGACAATGAAGGTTATATTGGGTGATCAATTTATGTGTTATTGTGGTCATACAAATGCAAGTTGTCGAAGCTCAAGAATTAATCGAAGGTGTGTGAGCTGTTGGAGAATGGAGATACTATCTCATCAACAATTGTATAAGCATTCCTAAAAATCATCTGTCTGGACCGCATGTGCCGGTCTGCAAGAACAACCCTACGGACGTGCGGACCCCATTGATGGGAGTAGCCCACCGTGTCCTCCCTTGCGCCCAGAACGATTTCACGAGTCCTTCTCCGTGTCCTTCCCCCAAATACCGACTCCACCGCAGCCGACTGCGGGAGCACCGGCACCGCCAAATGTCTGAGGTACTCCGGCAGCAGAGCCGCTGACACTGCATATTTGCACGTGGACATGTGGATTTGGATGAACAGTGCCACACCACCCCTGCAAAATATAAGAAGCTTTAAACACTTAGATAAGCCAGTCAAACTAAATAATTTGGAGCACTCTTGCCCGATATGCATACCTGTAGCAATGACTCATATAAAAATATTCCTAGAGCTGCCAGTTCAGAAAATGATAAGTCGAGAGAAACAAAGGGTGCTGCTCTAACACAATCCAAGTTAAGAGCACGAGAGCCAAACAGTATAAGATGATCGGCAAGTGATTGAAAAAGATCCACACATGTTAAGCAATCTTAGTTTAGAAAGATGCGGGGAGAGATGCAGTGTCATTTTCTTTTCCAACGATTTTGTTTCAAGGTAGCACCAAAAGATTTGAAAGACTTATAACTGTTATAACGATGAGATGATGATTATCGCAAACCATTCATTTCCATTTGATTGGCAAAGATGGTATTCTTACATAGAGAAAACTACTTCAAACTTTATCTCAGGTCGCCGTCGTGCGAAGGAGATAAATATGGAGCCACTAACTTTGTCAACCAAACTTTGTTATACCATTTTCTCAGTGATAGACTTCATTGCATCTAGAAAAATGGTACAGAAACTAAATTATAACAATTCTGTATAAATAAAAAAGTTCTCGAATATCACAGCAGAAAAAGAACAAAGAATGCATAGATATACCTGAAAATATAAGGCAAACCTATGAGATGGATTAGGCACAACAACTATCTTTGGAAGGAAAATCAAAATAGAAGTGGTGATTGATGACTACTTAAGATGTACATTATACGATGCTGAAATAAAAGCCTTATTACATATAGCTAGAGTGCATGCTAGGAAGCAAAACATGGATATTGCTGCGACGTTAAGCCCAAATGGAGTAAGAAGTTATTCTAATGGGAAAAAAAATCCAAAGCTACTAATTTCTATGCCCAACAATCAGATTATGAGATGAATATAACGCAAATGTAAATTAAATATCAGACTGGCTGGAGAGGTTGAGAATCCAAAAAGAACACTCCCACAGGCGCTTTCTTATGCTCTACTTTTAGTAGTTGGGGGATATATCTCTATGCTCTAATTACATGTAGAAAAGCAGTTCCCGTTGGTTGAGAGGCCTCTAGATATTTTTCAGATATTGCAACAATTCTTGGTGGTTTCTGGTTGCATTCGTGCATTCAAGTGGGGGTGCGTTGTCAAACATGGGCTACTTTGTTACTGAAATCAGAAGTGGTTCTTACCAACATCCGCGAATGGCTGACCGCGTGCTCCTACTGTCTTGGATGAGCTTCCATGAGATCATTGCTGCAGAGAACCCCCCTACCGTTTCGGGATGATACTGTAATTCATCGCCTTCACAAAGCTGAGGCCTGAGGCTGACCCATCCAGGGCATTCCCCCCTCCCAGCACATCCCGCTGGCCACTGTCGTGATGATCAGCCCCCCTATCATCATGATCGTCGTTGTGATGGCCATGAGCATCCTGACGGTGCTCTTTGGTTCACGCTGCAGCCAGGACTGATGTACCTGGAGAAAAGGCGGTGGCTGACGTTCTGCGTCAGAGAGGACCTACCCGATCTGCCATAATCCTCACCTGTCGGCTGCCGCTGCCTAAGATGAGACAACCGCCTCTTGCTCGCCCAAGAGGAGGATGGCAGCTCCCGCACTGCCCACGAAGCCGACGAACGGGAGGCATGAGTGGGGCAGGTAAAGCGCGGCCGGTTTCAGTGTAAGGTTAGATCCGCAATCAGCGCGGGTTTCAGTGCAAGGGGATGGATGCGCAATCAGCGCGAATAAAATCCGGAGAAAAACGGACGAGAAAAAGAATTGAGGGCAGACGCACGACCTACGAAACCATTGAGCGATACAGGTGTGACGACAGGACGCAAGATTGACGGTTGAAGGAACCAAACTTTTCTTTTAGATAGGAGAGACTAGCCAGGTGGCCCTCGCAAATGCGAGGGCATCAGCGCACATTCAACAGGTCAATGCAATTCATTTATGCTTTAAGAGATGATAAAATTATGGATTCTTATTACATGTAAATTATATCTTCAAAAAGACCATGTTACTCTTTTGTAAAGTAGGTAGTGCTATTTTGATGTAATTTTAGTCCTTTAATATTGTTCCCCACTCTTCAATCCTCGTGATATACATAATTACTCACACATATTTGTTGTGCCTTTTAAGACAAATACATCGATTCAGATTGCTCATTTTTTATATTAAATTCATAGGTTTAATACACATAATTAATATCTACTATTTTCATGCAACCACAAAGTACTGCCAAGTTTTTCATCAACACTCATCAATAACTAACATCATTATGCCCCAACACATCAGGTAAATTGTTTGACACACATGTCAACAACAACAACACACACACGCGCGCAAAAAACAAAAAAATCAATGGCAATGATACGTCTACAATCTAGAATGTCTCAACTTCATATATGACAAAAAAAAAGTATATTTGCTTTTAAAAAGATTACAAACAAAGTTTTTTTTTTGCTTATGTGTGACCAGTAGAGAATATTTTTTTCAGATTTATCCCGATACAAGGAACATTCAAAAGAGAAAATTAATCCTAGGATATTTTTTTCCAAAATCCTTTTAAAATTACCATGATCATAATTAAGTCAGTAGGTATATGTTTTCCATAGCAAAGTTCAATCTGTGTGGATGACCTGTCAGTTGTCCACACATCAATTTAATGTGCGGGTGATGATACTTTAACAGTAGCACAATCTTTGGATCAATGCGTACGTAAATTAGGACTCCGGAGAGATTGGATCCAAGTCCTGTGTACTCAAGGGGCTGGTCCAACTCTTTGTACGCGTAGCTGGCATAAATAAAAACTGATTGAAGCTTCCCAATTTCGTGTCCCTTTTTCTTTTGTGTCTGGGTGGTAGATCTCTTGTGCTCCGTCGGCTGTTCTACTTTTCTGCTCAAATTTTCTGAGCTTCCAAATCAAAATCCAAGTTCAGATGAGAAGGCCATAGCTCTGCTTCCTTTCCCGGATGAACCTTGTGTTGTGGTATTCCTTCCCACCTATTGTGGGCTCTCAGATGAACTTCGTCTGCTCAGATCAGATAGTCATAGCTCTGCTGCTTGCTTTCGTGCATGTTGCACGTCGAGGATGAGATAATGAACGGCCGGACGAAGAAGAAAGATCACCTGTCAAAATCAAAGACACAGGAGACTATACCACATGAACATATCAATGAAACATTGTTCTAAATATCATAAAAAACAATGTTAATCCACTACAGAGTAGTTGATCTAATGGAGACGTTGCGGAAAACGGAAGCGAGTTATAGGTTTTTTCTCCTCCAGGGATGAACTTAAACTTGCACGGTAAAGAAAAATTAACAAATGGAAAATGAGAAGGTAGATGAGAATTTATAGAAAACTACTTACGGATAGTGCCTTGCATGGCCTTCGGACTTGCAAGTTCAATAGGTCTTGACGAGATTCCGGCCGGCACCGATGTACCTCTCGAGGCCATCTGTTTATAATCTTGATTCAAGGGGGAGCTGGAATCGGCAATCTCAATATGGGCATCAATACTGCACTCGTACCATTGTGTGTGTGCACGGGGCAGGGAATACTGATGTGTACTATTGTCCCTGTACGTTGGGCAAGAAAAAGTGTTACCTGACTCATGCAGTCCATCAGGATGAATAAAGGCGGCAGCAAGCATGAAGACAGAGTCGGTAGTATTTTTATTTCCATGTAGAAGGGATTTCTGACCTAGCTTGGTCTTTTACGTGAATTGATGTGCTCCAAGCAAAAAAATTCGGGCACCCTGGGTCCACGTCTTTTACTTTACAAAATACTTGCATCCAAATCGTATGTACGTCAATGAGTTGATGTGTTGGACCCAAGCATATGCGTGCCAGATGTGTTATGTATTTGACCCAACGTGTCGTACTAATTGGAGTTGTTACGTAAATATCGTTGTTATGATTAAAATCGTAGCCATTAATTGTAGATCTAACTATCAAAAATAAATTAGGTGATGTGGCTCAACGTGGAGGCTCTATTACACAACCTTATATTGCTTTTAGTATATAATAATAATAATAATAAATAGATTTAGATGTAAGGAGGAAGGAGCCGAAGTGGATTCAGCCGTGTGGGGGAGACCACAGTTGAGTTAGGGAGGGAAAAATTATGATTGACGAGTCGGTGGCCGAGTAAAGTTGAGGATTAAATCTTTTACTCCTCTAAAGGATTTGAGGGATCGTCTAGGTGGTGTTTAGCTGCTTGAAACAAAACTTTAACTCCTCTAACCGATTTTGAGCGATCGATCAAAGATTCCCTTAGTATCTTGTATGGTGTGTTCTTACTTTTTACTGAAAATATTATTATTATCTCGGGGTCCCTATTGTGTTCTAATTAGAGCATTTCAATGCAAATTTTATGTCTTTGATGCATTATTGTTTGTATCATCATCAGACCTTTGTGAGGCCTAATGGTTCAATATTCTAGCTACTAATTTGTTTCTCAATATTTATCAAGCCCTTGTGAAGGAATAATCCTATGTTAATTGAGTTACTATCGTAAATTTATTCAGACAATTTTTTCTAGTTTTGGCAATCGTGGTGGAGTTGAATTTGGTGAGTTGATTTAGCTCTGCAGGTCAATTGTTGATTGGGACATAATGGATGGATTTGTCCGGTTCCATTTTTTATACATCAAAGAGTCTGCTTCTCGGTTGCAAAGCTAATCATGTGCAGACGTGGAGCCCATCTATGATATGATTACATTTGTTCCAGTTTTTTGTCTCCCTTGTTCTCCATGTACAATAGTTTGTATTGTATTACTGGCTAGGGCTTCATTTGGCTGTGAGGTAGTGATCTACTATTTTCAGGATGGATTCATGGCCTCTTATATAGAAACACAAGTAGGTATTAATAATGTGGTAGACATTTTCATGTCTTAAAAACATAAATATAGAAGTTAATTTTGAGAAGTGTATATCCTATATAACTAAGTAGATCATAACCACAAATTATTTCTCTTAACATGCAGCCTATCCACCTTGGCAGGCCAGCTACATCAGCATCACTCTAAGTTGATCTCCACGTTTACTTTTTTTTACTCAATCTGGTCATGCCACGTCACTAGGAGGTCTTTTTTTTCTATATATTTTACTGTCATCTATTCCATCGTGCCCCTTCCTCTCCTCCGTTATTGGGATTCTCTTCATTTCTTCGAGTACGTTCACGCACCACCGACGCAACATATCGTGCCATTGATTGGTTTTGCTGCACTATTCATCTTTCAGGTTTAGCAGGAGTAACCAATGGATGTGTGCTTTATAGCATCTGATTTTTCCATATGCAGTGGAAAATTACTCGATTTCCCGTCTTCTCTGTCCATGACTAATGGGTGTCCGCTCCTCTGTTCCGAGAATCTGAACGGAAAATATACGCCACCGTAGTTGCGTTCCTCCAATCCCGAGTCTAAGGGTCAACAACATCCTCCCTGGTCCAATCTCCTGCTGAATCTTTAAGTATTTACGGAAATAGCACCGTGCAAGGCTCCAAAATGGTACGCGCTTACACATGTGTCTTTGTCTTTTCGTCGTCCAGCATGTCATGATAATTTTTTTTATTCCTTCAATATGTTGTGCGGTCAAATATTTAATTTCTCCTTTATTTTTTGTGACTAACTCATTTCTCATGCATATGATTACTTGATTACTGATCCTCCTTTTGTCGTGTAGGTATTTGATAAATACGTCGTTTAACAAATCCCCTTCAAGTTGTGTTTTCCGCGGGGTAATTTGATCCTTCACGTCTGTCAATTTATCTTGAATCGATGGTTTATGAGTGTTTCCTTGTATTAGCTTCTTTGTTTTCCCCTTACAACAGGCCTCAGTTTTTTTATAATTTGGCCGTTATTTCCCCTATCATCAACAAGTTGTTACTGGATATTTTACATGTACGATGCCAAATTTATTATTTAGATAATGAAGGTTGTGCTCGGGCATTTCAGAAACCATGACAAAAAAATCCAGAGCAGCAGTAATGTCATTATTGGGAAAAGATAAATTTTCCTACTGCCATACTTGTGTGATATATCTCCATGTAGTAATCTAAATTTGTCTGCTTCTGCTATCTTCCGGGAGAAACTTTCTGTTATATGCATGAGTTGGTTACATTTAATCTGTCTACCGCCATCCATATTATCTTATAAAAAATTAACTATGCTGCGAGGTATCATATATGTTGGAAGGTAAACTATATTGGGGTTTTCTTGCCTTTCTAGAAGAGATTGTTTAATATATCAAATGCATGGAGATCGGTACCATATAAGAAAAAACATGTATTTATCATTGACTTCTTAGACTCATCTATCCAATCATCTATTTACACCATTTGACAATATATTCAACACACTTTATCATTAGCAAAGCAGATAATTACATGTACAACTATATTTGACATAGTTTCTATTGTATTCCGATGACTATATTGTTAACCAAATAGTTTAACCAAAATGATTTATATTATCAACATTAATTCCCGCAGTAATGTGCGGGGTATTATCTAGTTTTACTCGATGAATGGTAATAAATAATTCACTATCACCCATGCCAACCAAAGCTTTTATAATTTTGAGAGCAATCTTTATTGCTGGAGGAGTGACATAACTCCCTCTTAATTCTCTGTTGATTCCACTGACTATTGTTGACTAATTTCTCATGTACGATGTGTGAAGGAGTTGTTGGTTCATTTACATCTTATTTATAGCCGAGACATGGAGTCCCATTTAGCTTTCGACAAATTAAAACAAGCACATACCCCATACTCATCCGGCGAATAAGAAAGAAGAACCTTTCTTGAAATAGGATATATCAAACTCTCTACGTCTTCCTCACGAGCTAAAAACGGAGGCGCATACAAGAAATGATAATTTTGAAGGTATAAAGCTAACACACAAAAAATTACTTAGAATGGTGGACTCTTATGGAATAACTTAGCTTAAGGATTTTGGATGCACGAGTACCACTCGCGCTCAGTATAGGGAATGTTAGCAATAGACTAGAAAGAGACAACCTAAAAGAGCAATGCCGGTAATAATTATGTATTACAACAAAACAACATTGAGCGGGAACATGAAAGTGGCAATGGCGTTCTCAAATTAAACATCAAAGATTTATAGACCTTATTTTTAGTTTAAACATGTGCAAGAATGCTTAAAGTCGACCAAATTAGTTCTTCGAAGGAGGATACCACAATACTTTACGCCATTATAAACAAAATAACACATGTTAACATTTAAATAACACATTATACCCTCTTAGCTAGTTATACTGATCATAAGACAGATGAACTACTAAAGCAACACTATGCATACAACATTTTTTAGTTCCAACAAATAACCAAGCAACCGAATAAATTAACAATCAACTTTCCAAAAGGGTGTAAATGGAACACGATGGATATAAAAATTATCTCATTAGAGTGATGGTGTTTGAAGCAAAAGTAGATATACAATAAAATATAGAAAAAGTAAGATATAGACGCTCCAATCTTAAACATGTTTCTATGGTGTTAAAAAAGGTTTGAGGGTTTGAAACCGACTGGTTGTTGGTATAGAGGGAGCAGGGCCATCCCCAATCTTATGGTTTTGACTATTGTTGGATATTCTCAATTTGGTGTTCCTTTATTCCATGTGAGAAAAAAAACTTCGCCACAATAACTCTACGATTCTTTTTCTGTGGTTAGTCAACATTAGTGTCATAGATAATATTTCCAACGTGTTTTCATTAAAACAAATTGTGTTCTCAAGTTACAGAAAGGTTGCTTGGCAAACTCCAAAGTAAAAGGCACTACAACGGAATCGGTCTATTGCAACGAAAATAGTCGTTGTAAAAAGTGACTTATCGTTGCAATAGGGTTTTGTTGCACCGAAATCGGTTTCGTTGGGAGGCGTCGCGAAAACCTCCGTGGTAGAAGCCTGTCTCTGCGCACTTAGATTCGTCGCTAAAAAAAATCCAGTTGCAACCATTTCATAGGCCAATTGCCACGCACGTTTCCGTCGCGTCTCGCACATAACGCAACGTACGTATTTCGTTGGTACACCTCTAGTGCAACAAATACTCAAACGTGGCGAGTGACCAATGTGGCAACGGCGAGTGTTCCGTTGCGCTTGTTCTTTCGTTGCAAAAGTCGAGTTTATTTGCCACGTCCAATTGTGTGGCAAAAAACTATAGCAACAAACATTATACGCGTGGGAACAACGTTTTGCCACACACAATCAATCGTGGTAAGATGATTTTGAAATAGTAATCGCAACGGCCTTCATATTAGTAGCCATAAGCAATCGCAACAATTTCAATTATTCGTGGCGCCATTTAATTTCTACAAATTTTAGTTTCGTGGCGAGATGTAGTATTCGCAACATCCACATTTTATGTGGCTAGAAACAACTGCGACAATAACAACTTTTCGTGGCGCCATTGTATTTCGATAAATTTTATTTTCGTGGCGACATATACAATTCGCAACGTACAAATTTTAGTATCTAGAAACAACTGCGACAACTTCAACTATTCGTTGCGCCTTTTTATTTCTACAAATTTTAGTTTCGTGGCGAGATGTAGTATTCGCAACATCCACATTTTATGTTGCTAGAAACAACTGCGACAATAACAACTTGTCGTGGCGCCATTGTATTTCGACAAATTTTATTTTCGTGGCGACATGTACTATTCGCAACGTACAAATTTTAGTAGCTAGAAACAACTGCGACAACTTCAACTATTCGTTGCGCCTTTCTATTTCTACAAAATTTAGTTTCGTGGCGAGAAGTATGGGAATTCTCTATTGCAACGAGCATAGTTTGGTGGCGTGAATGAACTATCGCAACAAAGTTAGTTTGGTGGAGAAAAAATATTGCGACGATGTCTCCCTCATGGTGGTGAGAGTCTATTTCAACAAAACATTTTGTTGTGGCGACTGAGGCTTCACGCAACACTACAATTATCGTGGTAAACTACCTATTGCCACGTTATAGAAAAAAAATAAAAAAAAATAAGGAAACAAAAAATACGGGCATTGAATTAAAATGTTCAAAACGGTACGTAAAATATGTTTATTTACACAAAATAATAGTTCCCATAGCTATTTTTAATATATACAAATGAAATTCTCGTACAACATGGATCAAATCAAGATCAAATCAAACTGAAATATCCAGTGCAGCTATTTTTTTCCCTCAGAAGTTTGATTGACGTCCTGCAATCAATTGTAAAAAAAAGGTGTGAGTCTAGTCAGCAATAACACATGCTGAAACATAAGAACCAGCAGGCTATAGTGTGTGGATGAAGCAAAAACAGTTGTTGTAACTCTACGAAGCCACAACCCATAGTGAAACATAAACTGCAGCAAGTATAGGGTGGGTGCAGCAACGCTATAGTGTGGGTGAAGCAAAAACAGAATGTACTAGTACCGAACTGTACAAGATTGTGACTTACAAATGCTTTAAACATTCGACTATTCTGTATCGTGCTGTGCGGAGGAACTATTTTCTTAGCAGGACTGTTGGTAAGTGATGGTTGCTGGTTCGACTTCTTAAACGTCTGCAAAAACAAAGTGCACTGTTAGCAACGCAAGTAAACAACTAAAGCTTACTAGTTTGCAATTGTATGACTATCATCACCTGAGGTGTAGTCGTCTTCTGCTTTTCCATCTGTGCGGAGAGCTCGTCAAACTTTGCTTGCATCCGTGAGTTAAACTGTGCAACCAAGTTATTTTCAAATTCTTTTCTTGAGTTTCTCTCCGACTCCATCAGTTGTTCTCTTTGAGCAAGTTCTTCCATTAATCTCTTCTCAAGATTTTCTCTCTCAGCCCGCTCTACATTAATCTTCTCTTCCATGCTTGCACGTTCATCTAGTAACTTCTGTTCTAAAGTAGTGACCTTCGTGGTGAGCTGGGAGTTAACTTTTTGGGTCTCTGCCGTAGCCCGAGCTTGCTACTCTAACAACAACTTAGACCGCTGAGAACTAGTTTGCACCTGGGCCATGTATCCGAACGCACGAGGCTGCGATGACTTGCATTGAACTTTAGATTTATATGCTTTCTGGAAAATATTGATTCTTTGTTCAGCTGACAATGGAACACCAGTTTCCTTTAATCTGTTTTCAATCTCTTTACATGCTGTTTCCTGATTACGAAAAAAAATCTCAAATCAGATTAAGAAACATCCAAGAAGGAGAATAGTAAATATGTTTAGAGTAGCTTCTAAGTCAGTTAACTCACGTAAACATCCTTGGACTCTTCTGTAGTCCATGTTTCATTCTTTGTGTGGGTCAGTCTCCAGAGAGCAACACAGTCTGGCTCTTCTCCAGTTTCCGAATTCCTCTGCAAGTAGTGCAACAATTAGATACTATAAACAATAAAGCAAAGTGAACACCGACGCATGCATAGTGAGTAGGCCCATACATTCTCAAAACTGAGTTGAGAGTAGGATTTTGATCCTACTCTGTGTTTTGTCTTCATCTTCGTACGGTTATCCTTGTTCTTTTGGCTGAGTTCCTGCTCATTCAATTATAAAAAAAAACTTGTCAGACAAGCCATTTGATGATAGTACAAAATTCACAAACAGGTAGTATAGAAATAACCAGGAATTTCGGATCAGTGCCAAAGTACTCGATCAACCATTCCCACTCTTCTTTTTGTAATCTTCTGGGACAACTGCCCTTCTGGCATCATCTGTTTTGTATGCCTTGTAAGTGCTGCTTAGGTTTCCTCGCCAGCCTCTGTAGCGTTCTTTTGCAATTTAAGAATTTTTCCGTGTGTTTCGTCTGTATCTGGCATATCGTATCTGTCCTGTAATGCGTAGAACAAACAGATAGACTTAGTTTAGTAGTAGTACATTAATTATGGACGAAAAAAACAGACAACACATGTGAGAAAGGTTGTACTCACCAACATATCTGTGACGATCATGCGATGGATGTTAGGGTGAATGTCTGTCCACCTCCTCACTCCAATAATTGGTAACCTTCTTTTCATTATGATTACCACGTCATCCTTGAATGAACGGTTTGTTCATTCCTACTGGACCACCCAATGTTTCAGAGAAATCAACACCTAGCTTTGCAGCTCCATTGGCATGACGCTTCTTATTGGCTTTCAAACCTTTCACTACACCCCGCCCTTTCTTCTTCGGTATGTCATCACCTACATCCCAAAAACACACAAAGAAACAATTTATTTTTTAGTTGATTGAAAGAAATTAGGACACAGCGGTAAAAAAAATAGCTAGTACCTTCTTGTAGTTGTAGCTTCGGGCGATAGCAGCGTGCATGGGAAGGCCAATCGTCAACGGAACACATGTAAGTTTCAGACACATCAGTGTTAGGTTCAGTTCCTGTTTCAGGTTAACATTTGTACTGAATCAGCAATCGTAGATTTTATCCATTAAAACAAATATTAGACAGAGCTTAAATGTCAAAAATAAAATTACCACGTCTACGTTTTCCCTGACTTTTTTTATATTGTAGTATACTTTCAACCCTTGTCATGCAGACTGATCCTTTCTTTATTACTGAAATGTTAACAATAAATGGACAAAGCATTAGCATTGTGCATAATTCAGAAAGCTGATTAAGAATTAATGAACGTGTGTACCATTCCCAAAGGAGTAATCTGTATCTTCTTCTTCGTTTGAAGCTTGTTCCTCTTCGGTTGCATCCCTAACTGAATGTTTATCAAAATTGTGGATTAGGTAAGGAATGCATAAAATAGTTACCGGGGAAAATATTTATTAAAGTCTGTATTGAAGGAGTTGCGAGTTGAGATTTGGCATGAAAGTATAACCTGTGATAGTGATCTGTCGCTTTTTTCTGGTGGATCCAGTTGCATCATCAAGCAGAGACTCTATTGTTGCAATATCAACCGCCGTGGCCTTCTTCCTAAACACGCACAGGGAGATCTTCTTATCATTAGAGTGTCTGCGTTTCAATTGCTCGAAATCACTACCATGGTCTATTGGAACAAGTTTTCCTTTGCCAGGGCCATTATTTAGCCTGCAGTGCAGGTAATCACGCGCGCCACTGAAGCCAACGTTTTCAATCAAATTGATGAATTCCATATAGCAGATTTCCTCCGGTTCCATGGCTGCTACCACAACTTTTTTGTTTTTATCACCGTCCTCATAGAAAAGTCTAACTTTCCAAATGGGTTCGGTCGTCTACAATTAGATTGAAGGAAAAAATGAGAACCCAAATAATCAGTGAGTTAGCAGATCTGAAATAAAAAAAATAGTTACATGGCATTATTCACATAGAAAACCAGATACACATATGATCGACTAGGTGTTCATACACGGATTAACGCTTCAACCAGAGGAAGAACAGAGAATAACAACCAATATCGAGACCATATAAGAGACGGCGAGACCACGGAGATGGATGATAAGAAGATTAGACAGGAAAACCTGAGAGGATTCGAGTTCCATGGAGTCCTATCGCGACATCGACATGTGTAGAGCTCTGAACGTGATGAGGGCGAGATGAGATCTAATCTGCAATGTCGAAAGAGGTGGCCCGTAGATTATGCTATGGCGAAACAGGAGGGGCATCGTGCACTTATACATACACTTTAGCGGGAAATTTAAAGTTACTGCTTTTATTTTTTGGTGGGAACACAAAATTTCGCTACACTTGGCCTTTTAGCGGGAGGATTTAATTTTTTTTGGTGGGACATCGTATTCGAGCAACCACAACGCCTTTTCGACAATATAGGCGCTAATTGAGCAGTTAAACAATGCATGCAATCGCCGGCTGCCTAGAAGGCATATTTTGCATTGAGTTTCAAGGCGTCAGGCTCTTAACTATAGAGGGAAAACTAATCGGATTTATTCGCTAGCGCTTACAACGTAGGATTGAAAACATGTGGAAGTCTCGCATGAGTCATGTAATGTCACTGAACAATTATTTCATGCAACTTATTAGCTGCCGCCGCCTTGTTTATTTCTGCAAACTTCAAATTGCCACTGAAAATATAAACAAGACAAGTAATCTTCACTGCAGATGAAGGTTTGGGTGATCAAACCACTAAAGCACATCGCTGATGGCAGTATGATAATTACATACATCCATACGTTCATGATCCGATGAGAATGTCCAAGTTGGCAGACTACGTACTACAACCAGGGCGACACCGCCCGCATCACGATCTTCACGTCCAAGTGGCGGTTCCAGGTGCTCCTAAGTGTAATGAGAATAGCTTGCTTTTCATATAAATGCTTGCCTTCAAGGAATTCCCGCCATGCATTCCTGCCAAACATAATGCGGCCGTCCCTGTCCGTGTTGTATGGAACGGTGGTGAACGCCTCTGATGATCCGAGGCATAGCCCAGCATGGCCTGAAGACGGAATGCCAGCACTGTCCGCTATGGACTGAGGTAGTTTCTGGATTTCGAGTGTGTGGATGACATACAAAAAGAAGTAGGTCATAGTAAGGCACACGTTGTAAGCATAAATTGTGTTGAAAAACCTAAATAGCATTGGCACCTTACGTACCATCTCATATCTGGCCACATTAGTCCACGTCAAACGAGTCACGTATGGCACTCCAATGTACTCATCTATCGTGGGTAGAAGCTCATGAACGTGGTCCTTCTCATCGTCATCAAGATCAGCTCTCTGGGAGAAGATGATGGAAGAGTCGAATGGGTCATCCTCATCCATGGACTGCTGATCCGTGGACTCCTCATCCGTGGACTCCTCATCAGTCCTGGGATCTGGGTCAGTTTCATTGCTTGTAGTAGCGTCGTGGTCGTACAAGTAGTGCATACGGCACATGTCGAACTTGAACACCTTGACGGTGAGCAAGGCGTCGCCGTCGTAACTAAAGAGGAGGAACATGCCACGCTGCAGGAAGTAATATTGGGCGAACTGGTCCCAGCCGTGCCCGAGGAAAATGCGGCCAGCTTCATCGAAAAGCACATCCATGTCCCAGTTCTTGCTACTCAGATCGTCCGCCTCACGCAGCTTAAGTTCACGTGGTTCACGGCCCTTCAGCAACTCCACAAACTTCTTAGGCAGCACCTGCAGCAATATGAAAGTTAAATAGATAGAAAAGAGTGCTTACTAGAAATAAGTTTACTGTTTGATGATGGATGAGTACTATAAAAATGTAAACAAGTAGTACCTAGTAATCAGTTATACTAAATCTTAGTTGAGCAATGAGGGTGTTTGCCACATTAATTCAAAACGATGAACTTTCAGTGGGAGCTGAAATGTATCATATCGAGTGAACATATTCACGTAGAGCAATTGAGCTACTACAACCCATCTACTAGACCTTAATTTGATTCACAAATTTAACTAGCTACAGGATCATAGCTCAGACACTATGTCAGACTAAATAACTGAAGTGGTGGTGTGGGTCGATGAAGCGTACCAGTTTGTCCGATGTAGCATCTACTACGAGGGAGTAGAACTCAAAGTCTGCCAACTCCATCTTAACAGATCCCTCTGTTCATCATATAATAGAAATGCAAATCAATTTCCGGCTACATATATAATCGAGAATTAACATTTTGGTGATACAGTCCACGTACTGAATGCCGCGTTGTATTGAAAGCGGCAACTACTTAGGTCGAACATCTTTACTGTGATGACATTGCGGCCATCGTAATTGCAGATCAGAATAAAGCCTCTCTGCAGTTTGTAGGTCCGGGCGAAACACTCCCAGCCGCGCTTGAGGAACAAGCGGCCAGTGCTGTCGAACCACACATCAACGTCCCACGTGGTGCTACGCCGATGGCCGACCTCAAGCAGCTTCAGTGCACGGGGTTTACGGTCCCCTAGCAACTCTGCGAACTTCTTAGGCAGTGACTGCAGCAGAGGATAGAGCAAACCATGAACATCATTCCACCTATGTGACTAAAATGACAAGTAAAATGAGTACAATACTTTGTCCGATGAAGCAATCTACGTAAGCGAGGAACTCGTAGTCCATCGTATGCAAACCCGCCTGTAGATCGTACTAAAAAGTATGACTTCAGTTACATTTAGCAGACGTGCCAAAACAGTAGAGGTTAAGAAACATGAAGGTTCACTACAAATTTAGGACTAAATGCAGTCTAGCAGCATCATGGTTCGGAGACATTCATACACATGTGCAATTTAAATTTGACATGCATTCAAGAATTTCATGGAAGTACGGAACTTCATAAAAGAAAATCTACTAGTATGTCAAGGAAATGGTGTGCCGACAATCAATTGTACTGCTTTAGCAAATTAATTGAAATAGCTACTGGTCCTAAAAAATGGCTCACATCTATTGTCCTGCTGAAGATTAAAAATGGAAATTACTAAAAATAGCTAGTGAACCTAAAAAGGGGTAAAGTCAACCGTACTTGTGAATAGTAAAAAGGGAAATTACTAAAAGTAGGTACTGGTCCTAGATATTCCAGTGTGAGTACCAGAGGTCTTACTTTCAACATCACTAATTACCTACCTAGAAAAAGGCACACACACAACAACAGCTACCAACATCAATTGGGCACCAGGAACTATCAAAATTAACATGAATGTATAGTGCAACATCTCAATTAGATGCATGTAAGTACCATTTACTTTAGTTATAAACGTGTAAAAGACAAATCAATCATGAATGACATCGAACATAAATACGTGCTACCATCTATATGTAGCACAAGATTTCACATTTCTTTCCTGTCTAGACAAGTAGGACACTAGTTACCTTATAGAAAATGAGTGTTTTAACTTAAATCGTTCTGCAATGCATCCACAAGAGGTGAAGCTCTAACCTGAGTGTCGCCCGCGATTGATCAGTGGTGAATCGACGCGCCGTGGGTCAATCTACAGCGCGATGAAGAGACTAGCGACGACGGCGGTCGCGAGAATGCGGCGGCCCAGAGAGGGATGCTGATCGAGGGGCGGCGAGGTCGAGAGATGGATGGCGGCGGCAGCGGCGGCGACGGTGTCGGTGAACTGCGGAATAAGGGTTTTCTCGGAGCAAATAACTGTAGGTACACAAAGAGGAGGAGTGCGAACTTGACGTGACACGAGAGGAAGATGACTTGGGCCCACCTGTAAGTCTGTTACCACAAATGGGGGGTACATTTCCGCGGGGCAGTTGCCATTTTTATGGTTCCTATCTGAAGTGCCACCGAGCGTCTCCCCTCCCTTCCCCTACTTTCTCCTCTGTTTCTCCAATGACGATCTTCGTCCTACTCCACGCCATGGAGCAGCCAGACAAGTTTTGCACCTTTTTTTTGTAATTAATGGCTGTCAGACCAATGGTGTGTTCAATTTTAGAAATGTTGGTACAAAAGTATTCCATTCCCAATTATTTTGGTAAACAGCCGCATTGCCCGCTTGTAATAACCGCGCCTCTTCCAACCCATGTCCATAGTCGAAATCATGATGCATTCCAAGAACCTCGCTTCATTTCAGCAACATTGCACGTGTGGGATCTCAAAAAGCCGCTTCCATTCTCAAGTTGCCTACCAATCTTATGTCGTAGCCGTTTCCGGGCACTTTTGGTCCAGAACATTGTTCCCTTCCACCTAGGATGCCTGGAAAACAGCAGATATGAGAATGTAAGCCGGCCACACTTGGCAATGTGGGCCCACACAAAATGCTTGAACCCCATTGCAGGATTTGTATGGTGCCGCCGTTGCGCTTGGTGGCGTCGAAGCACCGGACGTTAACCGGGACGATTCTCGCCGCTTCTCGCTCTTGCATGCCAGCCTCCACACCTGGGGCATCCTTACAACCCACTCCAAGCAACTCACTCCACATGCAACACTGCACCTTGTTACCCCTGTCCATGAGTGGGCGATGCGTGATCTGGATTTATATTGCCTTCGAAAGCGGAAGGAACGGCCGAAAACGGGGATTTCCTTGGCCAACTTGTTGTTTCCCATGCCCAAAGTCGAAATCATGATGCATTCCAAGAACCTCGCTTCATTTTAGAAACATTGGACGTGTGGGATCTCAAAAAGCCGCTTCCATTCTCAAGTTGCCTACCAATCTTATGTCGTAGCAGTTTCCGGGCACTTTCAGTCCAGAACATTGTTCCCTTCCACCTAGGATGCCTGGAAAACAACAGAGATGAGAATGTAAGCCACACTTCGCAATGTGGGCCCACACAAAATGCTTGAACCCCATTGCAGGACTTGTATGGTGCCGCTGTTGCGCTTGGTGGCGTCGAAGCACCGGACGTTAACCGGGACGATTCTCGCCGCTTCTCGCTCTTGCATGCCAGCCTCCACACCTGGGGCATCCTTACAACCCACTCCAAGCAACTCACTCCACATGCAACACTGCACCTTGTTACCCCTGTCCGTGAGTGGGCGATGCGTGATCTGGATTTATATTGCCTTCGAAAGCGGAAGTAACGGCCGAAAACGGGGATTTCCTTGGCCAACTTGTTGTTTCCCATGCCCAAAGTCGAAATCATGATGCATTCCAAGAACCTCGCTTCATTTCAGCAACATTGCACGTGTGGGATCTCAAAAAGCCGCTTCCATTCTCAAGTTGCCTACCAATCTTATGTCGTAGCCGTTTCCGGGCACTTTCGGTCCAGAACATTGTTCCCTTCCACCTACGATGCCTGGAAAACAGCAGAGATGAGAATGTAAGCCACACTTGGCAATGTGGGCCCACACAAAATGCTTGAACCCCATTGCAGGACTTGTATTGTGCCGCCGTTGCGCTGGGTGGCGTCGAAGCACCGGACGTTAACCGGGACGATTCTCGCCGCTTCTCGCTCTTGCATGCCAGCCTCCACACCTGGGGCATCCTTACAACCCACTCCAAGCAACTCACTCCACATGCAACACTGCACCTTGTTACCCCTGTCCACGAGTGGGCGATGCGTGATCTGGATTTATATTGCCTTCGAAAGCGGAAGGAACGGCCGAAAACGGGGATTTCCTTGGCCAATTTGTTGTTTCCCATGCCCAAAGTCGAAATCATGATGCATTCCAAGAACCTCGCTTCATTTCAGCAACATTGCACGTGTGGGATCTCAAAAGGCCGCTTCCATTCTCAAGTTGCCTATCAATCTTATGTCGTAGCCGTTTCCGGGCACTTTCGGTCCAGAACATTGTTCCCTTCCACCTAGGTTGCCTGGAAAACAGCAGAGATGAGAATGTAAGCCACACTTGGCAATGTGGGCCCACACAAAATGCTTGAACCCCATTGCAGGACTTGTATGGTGCCGCCGTTGCGCTGGGTGGCGTCGAAGCACCGGACGTTAACCGGGACGATTCTCGCCGCTTCTCGCTTTTGCATGCCAGCCTCCACACCTGGGGCATCCTTACAACCCACTCCAAGCAACTTACTCCACATGCAACACTGCACCTTGTTACCCCTGTCCATTAGTGGGCGATGCGTGATCTGGATTTATATTGCCTTCAAAAGCGGAAGGAACGGCCGAAAACGGGGATTTCCTTGGCCAACTTGTTGTTTCCCATGCCCAAAGTCGAAATCATGATGCATTCCAAGAACCTCGCTTCATTTCAGCAACATTGCACGTGTGGGATCTCAAAAAGCCGCTTCCATTCTCAAGTTGCCTACCAATCTTATGTCGTAGCCGTTTCCGGCCACTTTCGGTCCAGAACATTGTTCCCTTCCACCTACGATGCCTGGAAAACAGCAGAGATGAGAATGTAAGCCACACTTGGCAATGTGGGCCCACACAAAATGCTTGAACCCCATTGCAGGACTTGTATGGTGCCGCCGTTGCGCTTGGTGGCGTCGAAGCACCGGACGTTAACCGGGACGATTCTCGCCGTTTCTCGCTCTTGCATGCCAGCCTCCACACCTGGGGCATCCTTACAACCCACTCCAAGCAACTCACTCCACATGCAACATTGCACCTTGTTACCCCTGTCCATGAGTGGGCGATGCGTGATCTGGATTTATATTGCCTTCGAAAGCGGAAGGAACAGCCGAAAACGGGGATTTCCTTGGCCAACTTGTTGTTTCCCATGCCCAAAGTCGAAATCATGATGCATTCCAAGAACCTCGCTTCATTTCAGCAACATTGGACGTGTGGGATCTCAAAAAGCCGCTTCCATTCTCAAGTTGCCTACCAATCTTATGTCGTAGCCGTTTCCGGGCACTTTCGGTCTAGAACATTGTTCCCTTCCACCTACGATGCCTTGAAAACAGCAGAGATGAGAATGTAAGCCACACTTGGCAATGTGGGCCACACAAAATGCTTGAACCCCATTGCAGGACTTGTATGGTGCCGCCGTTGCGCTGGGTGGCGTCGAAGCACCGGACGTTAACCGGGACGATTCTCGCCGCTTCTCGCTCTTGCATGCCAGCCTCCACATCAGGGGCATCCTTACAACCCACTCCAAGCAACTCACTCCACATGCAACACTGCACCTTGTTACCCCTGTCCATGAGTGGGCGATGCGTGATCTGGCTTTATATTGCCTTCGAAAGCGGAAGGAACGGCCGAAAACGGGGATTTCCTTGGCCAACTTGTTGTTTCCCATGTCCATAGTCGAAATCATGATGCATTCCAAGAACCTCGCTTCATTTCAGCAACATTGCACGTGTGGGATCTCAAAAAGCCGCTTCCATTCTCAAGTTGCCTACCAATCTTATGTCGTAGCCGTTTCCGGGCACTTTTGGTCCAGAACATTGTTCCCTTCCACCTAGGATGCCTGGAAAACAACAGAGATGAGAATGTAAGCCGGCCACACTTGGCAATGTGGGCCCACACAAAATGCTTGAACCCCATTGCAGGATTTGTATGGTGCCGCCGTTGCGCTTGGTGGCGTCGAAGCACCGGATGTTAACCGGGACGATTCTCGCCGCTTCTCGCTCTTGCATGCCAGCCTCCACACCTGGGGCATCCTTACAACCCACTCCAAGCAACTCACTCCACATGCAACACTGCACCTTGTTACCCCTGTCCATGAGTGGGCGATGCGTGATCTGGATTTATATTGCCTTCGAAAGCGGAAGGAACGGCCGAAAACGGGGATTTCCTTGGCCAACTTGTTGTTTCCCATGCCCAAAGTCGAAATCATGATGCATTCCAAGAACCTCGCTTCATTTCAGAAACATTGGACGTGTGGGATCTCAAAAAGCCGCTTCCATTCTCAAGTTGCCTACCAATCTTATGTCGTAGCAGTTTCCGGGCACTTTCAGTCCAGAACATTGTTCCCTTCCACCTAGGATGCCTGGAAAACAGCAGAGATGAGAATGTAAGCCACACTTCGCAATGTGGGCCCACACAAAATGCTTGAACCCCATTGCAGGACTTGTATGGTGCCGCTGTTGCGCTTGGTGGCGTCGAAGCACCGACGTTAACCGGGACGATTCTCGCCGCTTCTCGCTCTTGCATGCCAGCCTCCACACCTGGGGCATCCTTACAACCCACTCCAAGCAACTCACTCCACATGCAACACTGCACCTTGTTACCCCTGTCCGTGAGTGGGCGATGCGTGATCTGGATTATATTGCCTTCGAAAGCGGAAGTAACGGCCGAAAACGGGGATTTCCTTGGCCAACTTGTTGTTTCCCATGCCCAAAGTCGAAATCATGATGCATTCCAAGAACCTCGCTTCATTTCAGCAACATTGCACGTGTGGGATCTCAAAAAGCCGCTTCCATTCTCAAGTTGCCTACCAATCTTATGTCGTAGCCGTTTCCGGGCACTTTCGGTCCAGAACATTGTTCCCTTCCACCTACGATGCCTGGAAAACAGCAGAGATGAGAATGTAAGCCACACTTGGCAATGTGGGCCCACAGAAAATGCTTGAACCCCATTGCAGGACTTGTATGGTGCCGCCGTTGCGCTGGGTGGCGTCGAAGCACCGGACGTTAACCGGGACGATTCTCGCCGCTTCTCGCTCTTGCATGCCAGCCTCCACACCTGGGGCATCCTTACAACCCACTCCAAGCAACTCACTCCACATGCAACACTGCACCTTGTTACCCCTGTCCACGAGTGGGCGATGCGTGATCTGGATTTATATTGCCTTCGAAAGCGGAAGGAACGGCCGAAAACGGGGATTTCCTTGGCCAATTGTTGTTTCCCATGCCCAAAGTCGAAATCATGATGCATTCCAAGAACCTCGCTTCATTTCAGCAACATTGCACGTGTGGGATCTCAAAAGGCCGCTTCCATTCTCAAGTTGCCTATCAATCTTATGTCGTAGCCGTTTCCGGGCACTTTCGGTCCAGAACATTGTTCCCTTCCACCTAGGTTGCCTGGAAAACAGCAGAGATGAGAATGTAAGCCACACTTGGCAATGTGGGCCCACACAAAATGCTTGAACCCCATTGCAGGACTTGTATGGTGCCGCCGTTGCGCTGGGTGGCGTCGAAGCACCGGACGTTAACCGGGACGATTCTCGCCGCTTCTCGCTTTTGCATGCCAGCCTCCACACCTGGGGCATCCTTACAACCCACTCCAAGCAACTTACTCCACATGCAACACTGCACCTTGTTACCCCTGTCCATTAGTGGGCGATGCGTGATCTGGATTTATATTGCCTTCAAAAGCGGAAGGAACGGCCGAAAACGGGGATTTCCTTGGCCAACTTGTTGTTTCCCATGCCCAAAGTCGAAATCATGATGCATTCCAAGAACCTCGCTTCATTTCAGCAACATTGCACGTGTGGGATCTCAAAGAGCCGCTTCCATTCTCAAGTTGCCTACCAATCTTATGTCGTAGCCGTTTCCGGCCACTTTCGGTCCAGAACATTGTTCCCTTCCACCTACGATGCCTGGAAAACAGCAGAGATGAGAATGTAAGCCACACTTGGCAATGTGGGCCCACACAAAATGCTTGAACCCCATTGCAGGACTTGTATGGTGCCGCCGTTGCGCTTGGTGGCGTGGAAGCACCGGACGTTAACCGGGACGATTCTCGCCGTTTCTCGCTCTTGCATGCCAGCCTCCACACCTGGGGCATCCTTACAACCCACTCCAAGCAACTCACTCCACATGCAACATTGCACCTTGTTACCCCTGTCCATGAGTGGGCGATGCGTGATCTGGATTTATATTGCCTTCGAAAGCGGAAGGAACAGCCGAAAACGGGGATTTCCTTGGCCAACTTGTTGTTTCCCATGCCCAAAGTCGAAATCATGATGCATTCCAAGAACCTCGCTTCATTTCAGCAACATTGGACGTGTGGGATCTCAAAAAGCCGCTTCCATTCTCAAGTTGCCTACCAATCTTATGTCGTAGCCGTTTCCGGGCACTTTCGGTCTAGAACATTGTTCCCTTCCACCTACGATGCCTGAAAACAGCAGAGATGAGAATGTAAGCCACACTTGGCAATGTGGGCCACACAAAATGCTTGAACCCCATTGCAGGACTTGTATGGTGCCGCCGTTGCGCTGGGTGGCGTCGAAGCACCGGACGTTAACCGGGACGATTCTCGCCGCTTCTCGCTCTTGCATGCCAGCCTCCACATCAGGGGCATCCTTACAACCCACTCCAAGCAACTCACTCCACATGCAACACTGCACCTTGTTACCCCTGTCCATGACTGCGCGATGCGTGATCTGGCTTTATATTGCCTTCGAAAGCGGAAGGAACGGCCGAAAACGGGGATTTCCTTGGCCAACTTGTTGTTTCCCATGCCCAAAGTCGAAATCATGATGCATTCCAAGAACCTCGCTTCATTTCAGCAACATTGCACGTGTGGGATCTCAAAAAGACGCTTCCATTCTCAAGTTGCCTACCAATCTTATGTCGTAGCCGTTTCCGGGCACTTTCGGTCCAGAACATTGTTCCCTTCCACCTAGGATGCCTGGAAAACAGCAGAGATGAGAATGTAAGCCACACTTGGCAATGTGGGCCCACACAAAATGCTTGAACCCCATTGCAGGACTTGTATGGTGCCGCCGTTGCGCTGGGTGGCATCGAAGCACCGGACGTTGACCGGGACGATTCTCGCCGCTTCTCGCTCTTGCATGCCAGCCTCCTCACCAGGGGCATCCTTACAACCCACTCCAAGCAACTCACTCCACATGCAACACTGCACCTTGTTACCCCTGTCCATGACTGGGCGATGCGTGATCTGGCTTTATATTGCCTTCGAAAGCGGAAGGAACGGCCGAAAACGGGGATTTCCTTGGCCAACTTGTTGTTTCCCATGCCCAAAGTCGAAATCATGATGCATTCCAAGAACCTCGCTTCATTTCAGCAACATTGCACGTGTGGGATCTCAAAAAGCCGCTTCCATTCTCAAGTTGCCTACCAATCTTATGTCGTAGCAGTTTCCGGGCACTTTCAGTCCAGAACATTGTTCCCTTCCACCTAGGATGCCTGGAAAACAACAGAGATGAGAATGTAAGCCACACTTCGCAATGTGGGCCCACACAAAATGCTTGAACCCCATTGCAGGACTTGTATGGTGCCGCTGTTGCGCTTGGTGGCGTCGAAGCACCGGACGTTAACCGGGACGATTCTCGCCGCTTCTCGCTCTTGCATGCCAGCCTCCACACCTGGGGCATCCTTACAACCCACTCCAAGCAACTCACTCCACATGCAACACTGCACCTTGTTACCCCTGTCCGTGAGTGGGCGATGCGTGATCTGGATTTATATTGCCTTCGAAAGCGGAAGTAACGGCCGAAAACGGGGATTTCCTTGGCCAACTTGTTGTTTCCCATGCCCAAAGTCGAAATCATGATGCATTCCAAGAACCTCGCTTCATTTCAGCAACATTGCACGTGTGGGATCTCAAAAAGCCGCTTCCATTCTCAAGTTGCCTACCAATCTTATGTCGTAGCCGTTTCCGGGCACTTTCGGTCCAGAACATGTTCCCTTCCACCTACGATGCCTGGAAAACAGCAGAGATGAGAATGTAAGCCACACTTGGCAATGTGGGCCCACACAAAATGCTTGAACCCCATTGCAGGACTTGTATTGTGCCGCCGTTGCGCTGGGTGGCGTCGAAGCACCGGACGTTAACCGGGACGATTCTCGCCGCTTCTCGCTCTTGCATGCCAGCCTCCACACCTGGGGCATCCTTACAACCCACTCCAAGCAACTCACTCCACATGCAACACTGCACCTTGTTACCCCTCTCCACGAGTGGGCGATGCGTGATCTGGATTTATATTGCCTTCGAAAGCGGAAGGAACGGCCGAAAACGGGGATTTCCTTGGCCAATTTGTTGTTTCCCATGCCCAAAGTCGAAATCATGATGCATTCCAAGAACCTCGCTTCATTTCAGCAACATTGCACGTGTGGGATCTCAAAAGGCCGCTTCCATTCTCAAGTTGCCTATCAATCTTATGTCGTAGCCGTTTCCGGGCACTTTCGGTCCAGAACATTGTTCCCTTCCACCTAGGTTGCCTGGAAAACAGCAGAGATGAGAATGTAAGCCACACTTGGCAATGTGGGCCCACACAAAATGCTTGAACCCCATTGCAGGACTTGTATGGTGCCGCCGTTGCGCTGGGTGGCGTCGAAGCACCGGACGTTAACCGGGACGATTCTCGCCGCTTCTCGCTTTTGCATGCCAGCCTCCACACCTGTGGCATCCTTACAACCCACTCCAAGCAACTTACTCCACATGCAACACTGCACCTTGTTACCCCTGTCCATTAGTGGGCGATGCGTGATCTGGATTTATATTGCCTTCAAAAGCGGAAGGAACGGCCGAAAACGGGGATTTCCTTGGCCAACTTGTTGTTTCCCATGCCCAAAGTCGAAATCATGATGCATTCCAAGAACCTCGCTTCATTTCAGCAACATTGCACGTGTGGGATCTCAAAAAGCCGCTTCCATTCTCAAGTTGCCTACCAATCTTATGTCGTAGCCGTTTCCGGCCACTTTCGGTCCAGAACATTGTTCCCTTCCACCTACGATGCCTGGAAAACAGCAGAGATGAGAATGTAAGACACACTTGGCAATGTGGGCCCACACAAAATGCTTGAACCCCATTGCAGGACTTGTATGGTGCCGCCGTTGCGCTTGGTGGCGTCGAAGCACCGGACGTTAACCGGACGATTCTCGCCGTTCTTCTCGCTCTTGCATGCCAGCCTCCACACCTGGGGCATCCTTACAACCCACTCCAAGCAACTCACTCCACATGCAACATTGCACCTTGTTACCCCTGTCCATGAGTGGGCGATGCGTGATCTGGATTTATATTGCCTTCGAAAGCGGAAGGAACAGCCGAAAACGAGGATTTCCTTGGCCAACTTGTTGTTTCCCATGCCTAAAGTCGAAATCATGATGCATTCCAAGAACCTCGCTTCATTTCAGCAACATTGGACGTGTGGGATCTCAAAAAGCCGCTTCCATTCTCAAGTTGCCTACCAATCTTATGTCGTAGCCGTTTCCGGGCACTTTCGGTCTAGAACATTGTTCCCTTCCACCTACGATGCCTTGAAAACAGCAGAGATGAGAATGTAAGCCACACTTGGCAATGTGGGCCACACAAAATGCTTGAACCCCATTGCAGGACTTGTATGGTGCCGCCGTTGCGCTGGGTGGCGTCGAAGCACCGGACGTTAACCGGACGATTCTCGCCGCTTCTCGCTCTTGCATGCCAGCCTCACATCAGGGGCATCCTTACAACCCACTCCAAGCAACTCACTCCACATGCAACACTGCACCTTGTTACCCCTGTCCATGACTGGGCGATGCGTGATCTGGCTTTATATTGCCTTCGAAAGCGGAAGGAACGGCCGAAAACGGGGATTTCCTTGGCCAACTTGTTGTTTCCCATGTCCATAGTCGAAATCATGATGCATTCCAAGAACCTCGCTTCATTTCAGCAACATTGCACGTGTGGGATCTCAAAAAGCCGCTTCCATTCTCAAGTTGCCTACCAATCTTATGTCGTAGCCGTTTCCGGGCACTTTTGGTCCAGAACATTGTTCCCTTCCACCTAGGATGCCTGGAAAACAACAGAGATGAGAATGTAAGCCCACACTTGGCAATGTGGGCCCACACAAAATGCTTGAACCCCATTGCAGGATTTGTATGGTGCCGCCGTTGCGCTTGGTGGCGTCGAAGCACCGGACGTTAACCGGGACGATTCTCGCCGCTTCTCGCTCTTGCATGCCAGCCTCACACTGGGGCATCCTTACAACCCACTCCAAGCAACTCACTCCACATGCAACACTGCACCTTGTTACCCCTGTCCATGAGTGGGCGATGCGTGATCTGGATTTATATTGCCTTCGAAAGCGGAAGGAACGGCCGAAAACGGGGATTTCCTTGGCCAACTTGTTGTTTCCCATGCCCAAAGTCGAAATCATGATGCATTCCAAGAACCTCGCTTCATTTCAGAAACATTGGACGTGTGGGATCTCAAAAAGCCGCTTCCATTCTCAAGTTGCCTACCAATCTTATGTCGTAGCGTTTCCGGGCACTTTCGGTCCAGAACATTGTTCCCTTCCACCTAGGATGCCTGGAAAACAGCAGAGATGAGAATGTAAGCCACACTTCGCAATGTGGGCCCACACAAAATGCTTGAACCCCATTGCAGGACTTGTATGGTGCCGCGTTGCGCTGGTGGCGTCGAAGCACCGGACGTTAACCGGACGATTCTCGCCGCTTCTCGCTCTTGCATGCCAGCCTCCACACCTGGGGCATCCTTACAACCCACTCCAAGCAACTCACTCCACATGCAACACTGCACCTTGTTACCCCTGTCCGTGAGTGGGCGATGCGTGATCTGGATTTATATTGCCTTCGAAAGCGGAAGAACGGCCGAAAACGGGGATTTCCTTGGCCAACTTGTTGTTTCCCATGCCCAAAGTCGAAATCATGATGCATTCCAAGAACCTCGCTTCATTTCAGCAACATTGCACGTGTGGGATCTCAAAAAGCCGCTTCCATTCTCAAGTTGCCTACCAATCTTATGTCGTAGCCGTTTCCGGGCACTTTCGGTCCAGAACATTGTTCCCTTCCACCTACGATGCCTGGAAAACAGCAGAGATGAGAATGTAAGCCACACTTGGCAATGTGGGCCCACAGAAAATGCTTGAACCCCATTGCAGGACTTGTACGGTGCCGCCGTTGCGCTGGGTGGCGTCGAAGCACCGGACGTTAACCGGGACGATTCTCGCCGCTTCTCGCTCTTGCATGCCAGCCTCCACACCTGGGGCATCCTTACAACCCACTCCAAGCAACTCACTCCACATGCAACACTGCACCTTGTTACCCCTGTCCACGAGTGGGCGATGCGTGATCTGGATTTATATTGCCTTCGAAAGCGGAAGGAACGGCCGAAAACGGGGATTTCCTTGGCCAACTTGTTGTTTCCCATGCCCAAAGTCGAAATCATGATGCATTCCAAGAACCTCGCTTCATTTCAGCAACATTGCACGTGTGGGATCTCAAAAGCCGCTTCCATTCTCAAGTTGCCTACCAATCTTATGTCGTAGCCGTTTCCGGGCACTTTCGGTCCAGAACATTGTTCCCTTCCACCTAGGTGCCTGGAAAACAGCAGAGATGAGAATGTAAGCCACACTTGGCAATGTGGGCCCACACAAAATGCTTGAACCCCATTGCAGGACTTGTATGGTGCCGCCGTTGCGCTGGGTGGCGTCGAAGCACCGGACGTTAACCGGGACGATTCTCGCCGCTTCTCGCTTTTGCATGCCAGCCTCCACACCTGGGGCATCCTTACAACCCACTCCAAGCAACTCACTCCACATGCAACACTGCACCTTGTTACCCCTGTCCATAGTGGGCGATGCGTGATCTGGATTTATATTGCCTTCAAAAGCGGAAGGAACGGCCGAAAACGGGGATTTCCTTGGCCAACTTGTTGTTTCCCATGCCCAAAGTCGAAATCATGATGCATTCCAAGAACCTCGCTTCATTTCAGCAACATTGCACGTGTGGGATCTCAAAGAGCCGCTTCCATTCTCAAGTTGCCTACCAATCTTATGTCGTAGCCGTTTCCGGCCACTTTCGGTCCAGAACATTGTTCCCTTCCACCTACGATGCCTGGAAAACAGCAGAGATGAGAATGTAAGCCACACTTGGCAATGTGGGCCCACACAAAATGCTTGAACCCCATTGCAGGACTTGTATGGTGCCGCCGTTGCGCTGGTGGCGTGGAAGCACCGGACGTTAACCGGGACGATTCTCGCCGTTTCTCGCTCTTGCATGCCAGCCTCCACACCTGGGGCATCCTTACAACCCACTCCAAGCAACTCACTCCACATGCAACTGCACCTTGTTACCCCTGTCCATGAGTGGGCGATGCGTGATCTGGTTTTATATTGCCTTCGAAAGCGGAAGGAACAGCCGAAAACGGGGATTTCCTTGGCCAACTTGTTGTTTCCCATGCCCAAAGTCGAAATCATGATGCATTCCAAGAACCTCGCTTCATTTCAGCAACATTGGCACGTGTGGGATCTCAAAAAGCCGCTTCCATTCTCAAGTTGCCTACCAATCTTATGTCGTAGCCGTTTCCGGGCACTTTCGGTCCAGAACATTGTTCCCTTCCACCTAAGATGCCTGGAAAACAGCAGAGATGAGAATGTAAGCCACACTTGGCAATGTGGGCCCACACAAAATGCTTGAACCCCATTGCAGGACTTGTATGGTGCCGCCGTTGCGCTGGGTGGCGTCGAAGCACCGGACGTTAACCCGGACGATTCTCGCCGCTTCTCGCTCTTGCATGCCAGCCTCCACATGGGGCATCCTTACAACCCACTCCAAGCAACTCACTCCACATGCAACACTGCACCTTGTTACCCCTGTCCATGACTGCGCGATGCGTGATCTGGCTTTATATTGCCTTCGAAAGCGGAAGGAACGGCCGAAAACGGGGATTTCCTTGGCCAACTTGTTGTTTCCCATGCCCAAAGTCGAAATCATGATGCATTCCAAGAACCTCGCTTCATTTCAGCAACATTGCACGTGTGGGATCTCAAAAAGACGCTTCCATTCTCAAGTTGCCTACCAATCTTATGTCGTAGCCGTTTCCGGGCACTTTCGGTCCAGAACATTGTTCCCTTCCACCTAGGATGCCTGGAAAACAGCAGAGATGAGAATGTAAGCCACACTTGGCAATGTGGGCCCACACAAAATGCTTGAACCCCATTGCAGGACTTGTATGGTGCCGCCGTTGCGCTGGGTGGCATCGAAGCACCGGACGTTGACCGGGACGATTCTCGCCGCTTCTCGCTCTTGCATGCCAGCCTCCTCACCAGGGGCATCCTTACAACCCACTCCAAGCAACTCACTCCACATGCAACACTGCACCTTGTTACCCCTGTCCATGTGGGCGATGCGTGATCTGGCTTTATATTGCCTTCGAAAGCGGAAGGAACGGCCGAAAACGGGGATTTCCTTGGCCAACTTGTTGTTTCCCATGCCCAAAGTCGAAATCATGATGCATTCCAAGAACCTCGCTTCATTTCAGCAACATTGCACGTGTGGGATCTCAAAAAGCCGCTTCCATTCTCAAGTTGCCTACCAATCTTATGTCGTAGCCGTTTCCGGGCACTTTCGGTCCAGAACATTGTTCCCTTCCACCTACGATGCCTGGAAAACAGCAGAGATGAGAAATGTAAGCCACACTTGGCAATGTGGGCCCACACAAAATGCTTGAACCCCATTGCAGGACTTGTATGGTGCCGCCGTTGCGCTGGGTGGCGTCGAAGCACCGGACGTTAACCGGGACGATTCTGGCCGCTTCTCGCTCTTGCATGCCAGCCTCCACACCGGGGCATCCTTACAACCCACTCCAAGCAACTCACTCCACATGCAACACTGCACCTTGTTACCCCTGTCCATGAGTGTGCGATGCGTGATCTGGATTTATATTGCCTTCGAAAGCGGAAGGAACGGCCCGAAAACGGGGATTTCCTTGGCCAACTTGTTGTTTCCCATGCCCAAAGTCGAAATCATGATGCATTCCAAGAACCTCGCTTCATTTCAGCAACATTGCACGTGTGGGATCTCAAAAAGCCGCTTCCATTCTCAAGTTGCCTACCAATCTTATGTCGTAGCCGTTTCCGGGCACTTTCGGTCCAGAACATTGTTCCCTTCCACCTAGGATGCCTGAAAAAAAAGCAGAGATGAGAATGTAAGCCACACTTGGCAATGTGGGCCCACACAAAATTCTTGAACCCCATTGCAAGACTTGTATGGTGCCGCTGTTGCGCTGGGTGGCGTCGAAGCACCGGACGTTAACCGGGACGATTCTTGCCGCTTCTCGCTCTTGCATGCCAGCCTCCACACCTAAGGCATCCTTTCAACCCACTCCAAGCAACTCACTCCACATGCAACACTGCACCTTGTTACCCCTATCCATGAGTGGGCGATGCGTGATCTGGATTTATATTGCCTTCGAAAGCGGAAGGAACGGCCGAAAACGGGGATTTCCTTGGCCAACTTGTTGTTTCCCATGCCCAAAGTCGAAATCATGATGCATTCCAAGAACCTCGCTTCATTTCAAAACATTGCACGTGTGGGATCTCAAAAAGCCCTTCCATTCTCAAGTTGCCTACCAATCTTATGTCGTAGCCGTTTCCGGGCACATTCGGTCCAGAACATTGTTCCCTTCCACCTACGATGCCTGGAAAACAGCAGAGATGAGAATGTAAGCCACACTTGGCAATGTGGGCCCACACAAAATGCTTGAACCCCATTGCAGGACTTGTATGGTGCCGCCGTTGCGCTGGGTGGCGTCGAAGCACCGGACGTTAACCGGGACGATTCTCGCCGCTTCTCGCTCTTGCATGCCAGCCTCCACACCTGGGGCATCCTTACAACCCACTCCAAGCAACTCACTCCACATGCAACACTGCACCTTGTTACCCCTGTCCATGAGTGGGCGATGCGTGATCTGGTTTATATTGCCTTCGAAAGGAAGGAACGGCCGAAAACGGGGATTTCCTTGGCCAACTTGTTGTTTCCCATGCCCAAAGTCGAAATCATGATGCATTCTAAGAACCTCGCTTCATTTCAGCAACATTGGACATGTGGGATCTCAAAAAGCCGCTTCCATTCTCAAGTTGCCTACCAATCTTATGTCGTAGCCGTTTCCGGGCACTTTCGTCAGAACATTGTTCCCTTCCACCTACGATGCCTGGAAAACAGCAGAGATGAGAATGTAAGCCACACTTGGCAATGTGGGCCCACACAAAATGCTTGAACCCCATTGCAGGACTTGTATGGTGCCGCCGTTGCGCTGGGTGGCGTCGAAGCACCGGACGTTAACCGGGACGATTCTCGCCGCTTCTCGCTCTTGCATGCCAGCCTCCACACCAGGGGCATCCTTACAACCCATTCCAAGCAACTCACTCCACATGCAACGCTGCACCTTGTTACCCTTGTCCATGACTGGGCGATGCGTGATCTGGCTTTATATTGCCTTCGAAAGCGGAAGGAACGGCCGAAAACGGGGATTTCCTTGGCCAACTTGTTGTTTCCCATGCCCAAAGTCGAAATCATGATGCATTCCAAGAACCTCGCTTCATTTCAGCAACATTGCACGTGTGGGATCTCAAAAAGCCGCTTCCATTCTCAAGTTGCCTACCAATCTTATGTCGTAGCCGTTTCCGGGCACTTTCGGTCCAGAACATTGTTCCCTTCCACCTAGGATGCCTGGAAAACAGCAGAGATGAGAATGTAAGACACACTTGGCAATGTGGGCCCACACAAAATGCTTGAACCCCATTGCAGGACTTGTATGGTGCCGCCGTTGCGCTGGGTGGCGTCGAAGCACCGGACGTTAACCGGACGATTCTCGCCGCTTCTCGCTCTTGCATGCCAGCCTCCTCACCAGGGGCATCCTTACAACCACTCCAAGCAACTCACTCCACATGCAACACTGCACTTGTTACCCCTGTCCATGACTGGGCGATGCGTGATCTGGCTTTATATTGCCTTCGAAAGCGGAAGGAACGGCCGAAAACGGGATTTCCTTGGCCAACTTGTTGTTTCCCATGCCCAAAGTCGAAATCATGATGCATTCCAAGAACCTCGCTTCATTTCAGCAACATTGCACGTGTGGGATCTCAAAAAGCCGCTTCCATTCTCAAGTTGCCTACCAATCTTATGTCGTAGCCGTTTCCGGGCACATTCGGTCCAGAACATGTTCCCTTCCACCTACAATGCCTGGAAAACAGCAGAGATGAGAATGTAAGCCACACTTGGCAATGTGGGCCCACACAAAATGCTTGAACCCCATTGCAGGACTTGTATGGTGCCGCCGTTGCGCTGGGTGGCGTCGAAGCACCAGACGTTAACCGGGACGATTCTCGCCGCTTCTCGCTCTTGCATGCCAGCCTCCACACCCGGGCATCCTTACAACCCACTCCAAGCAACTCACTCCACATGCAACACTGCACCATGTTACCCCTGTCCACGAGTGTGCGATGCGTGATCTGGATTTATTTGCCTTCGAAAGCGGAAGGAACGGCCGAAAACGGGGATTTCCTTGGCCAACTTGTTGTTTCCCATGCCCAAAGTCGAAATCATGATGCATTCCAAGAACCTCGCTTCATTTCAGCAACATTGCACGTGTGGGATCTCAAAAGCAGCTTCCATTCTCAAGTTGCCTACCAATCTTATGTCGTAGCCGTTTCCGGGCACTTTTGGTCCAGAACATTGTTCCCTTCCACCTAGGATGCCTGGAAAAAAGCAGAGATGAGAATGTAAGCCACACTTGGCAATGTGGGCCACACAAAATGCTTGAACCCCATTGCAAGACTTGTATGGTGCCGCTGTTGCGCTGGGTGGCGTCGAAGCACCGGACGTTAACCGGACGATTTCTTGCCGCTTCTCGCTCTTGCATGCCAGCCTCCACACCTAAGGCATCCTTTTCAACCCACTCCAAGCAACTCACTCCACATGCAACACTGCACCTTGTTACCCCTGTCCATGAGTGGGCGATGCGTGATCTGGATTTATATTGCCTTCAAAAGCGGAAGGAACGGCCGAAAACGGGGATTTCCTTGGCCAACTTGTTGTTTCCCATGCCCAAAGTCGAAATCATGATGCATTCCAAGAACCTCGCTTCATTTCAGAAACATTGGACGTGTGGGATCTCAAAAAGCCGCTTCCATTCTCAAGTTGCCTACCAATCTTATGTCGTAGCCGTTTCCGGGCACATTCGGTCCAGAACATTGTTCCCTTCCACCTACGATGCCTGGAAAACAGCAGAGATGAGAATGTAAGCCGGCCACACTTGGCAATGTGGGCCCACACAAAATGCTTGAACCCCATTGCAGGACTTGTATGGTGCCGCCGTTGCGCTGGTGGCGTCGAAGCACCGGACGTTAACCGGACGATTCTCGCCGCTTCTCGCTCTTGCATGCCAGCCTCCACACCTGGGCATCCTTACAACCCACTCCAAGCAACTCACTCCACATGCAACACTGCACCTTGTTACCCCTGTCCATGAGTGGGCGATGCGTGATCTGGATTTATATTGCCTTCGAAAGCAGAAACGGCCGAAAACGGGGATTTCCTTGGCCAACTTGTTGTTTCCCATGCCCAAAGTCGAAATCATGATGCATTCCAAGAACCTCGCTTCATTTCAGCAACATTGGACATGTGGGATCTCAAAAAGCCGCTTCCATTCTCAAGTTGCCTACCAATCTTATGTCGTAGCCGTTTCCGGGCACTTTCGGTCCAGAACATTGTTCCCTTCCACCTACGATGCCTGGAAAACAGCAGAGATGAGAATGTAAGCCACACTTGGCAATGTGGGCCCACACAAAATGCTTGAACCCCATTGCAGGACTTGTATGGTGCCGCCGTTGCGCTGGTGGCGTCGAAGCACCGGACGTTAACCGGGACGATTCTCGCCGCTTCTCGCTCTTGCATGCCAGCCTCCACACCAGGGGCATCCTTACAACCCACTCCAAGCAACTCACTCCACATGCAACACTGCACCTTGTTACCCTGTCCATGACTGGGCGATGCGTGATCTGGCTTTATATTGCCTTCGAAAGCGGAAGGAACGACCGAAAACGGGGATTTCTTGGCCAACTTGTTGTTTCCCATGCCCAAAGTCGAAATCATGATGCATTCCAAGAACCTCGCTTCATTTCAGCAACATTGCACATGTGGGATCTCAAAAAGCCGCTTCCATTCTCAAGTTGCCCACCAATCTTATGTCGTAGCCGTTTCCGGGCACTTTCGGTCCAGAACATTGTTCCCTTCCACCTAGGATGCCTGGAAAACAGCAGAGATGAGAATGTAAGACACACTTGGCAATGTGGGCCCACACAAAATGCTTGAACCCCATTGCAGGACTTGTATGGTGCCGCCGTTGCGCTGGGTGGCGTCGAAGCACCGGACGTTAACCGGGACGATTCTCGCCGCTTCTCGCTCTTGCATGCCAGCCTCCTCACCAGGGGCATCCTTACAACCCACTCCAAGCAACTCACTCCACATGCAACACTGCAGCTTGTTACCCCTGTCCATGACTGGGCGATGCGTGATCTGGCTTTATATTGCCTTCGAAAGCGGAAGGAACGGCCGAAAACGGGATTTCCTTGGCCAACTTGTTGTTTCCCATGCCCAAAGTCGAAATCATGATGCATTCCAAGAACCTCGCTTCATTTCAGCAACATTGCACGTGTGGGATCTCAAAAAGCCGCTTCCATTCTCAAGTTGCCTACCAATCTTATGTCGTAGCCGTTTCCGGGCACATTCGGTCCAGAACATTGTTCCCTTCCACCTACAATTCCTGGAAAACAGCAGAGATGAGAATGTAAGCCACACTTGGCAATGTGGGCCCACACAAAATGCTTGAACCCCATTGCAGGACTTGTATGGTGCCGCCGTTGCGCTGGTGGCGTCGAAGCACCAGACGTTAACCGGGACGATTCTCGCCGCTTCTCGCTCTTGCATGCCAGCCTCCACACCCGGTGCATCCTTACAACCCACTCCAAGCAACTCACTCCACATGCAACACTGCACCATGTTACCCCTGTCCACAGTGTGCGATGCGTGATCTGGATTTATATTGCCTTCGAAAGCGGAAGGAACGGCCGAAAACGGGATTTCCTTTGCCAACTTGTTGTTTCCCATGCCCAAAGTCGAAATCATGATGCATTCCAAGAACCTCGCTTCATTTCAGCAACATTGCACGTGTGGGATCTCAAAAAGCCGCTTCCATTCTCAGTTGCCTACCAATCTTATGTCGTAGCCGTTTCCGGGCACTTTCGGTCCAGAACATTGTTCCCTTCCACCTAGGATGCCTGGAAAACAGCAGAGATGAGAATGTAAGCCACACTTGGCAATGTGGGCCCACACAAAATGCTTGAACCCCATTGCAAGACTTGTATGGTGCCGCTGTTGCGCTGGGTGGCGTCGAAGCACCGGACGTTAACCGGACGATTCTTGCCGCTTCTCGCTCTTGCATGCCAGCCTCCACACCTGGGCATCCTTACAACCCACTCCAAGCAACTCACTCGACATGCAACACTGCACCTTGTTACCCCTGTCCATGAGTGGGCGATGCGTGATCTGGATTTATATTGCCTTCAAAAGCGGAAGGAACGGCCGAAAACGGGGATTTCCTTGGCCAACTTGTTGTTTCCCATGCCCAAAGTCGAAATCATGATGCATTCCAAGAACACGCTTCATTTCAGCAACATTGCACGTGTGGGATCTCAAAAAGCCGCTTCCATTCTCAAGTTGCCTACCAATCTTATGTCGTAGCCGTTTCCGGCACTTTCGGTCCAGAACATTGTTCCCTTCCACCTACGATGCCTGGAAAACACAGAGATGAGAATGTAAGCCACACTTGGCAATGTGGGCCCACACAAAATGCTTGAACCCCATTGCAGGACTTGTATGGTGCCGCCGTTGCGCTGGGTGGCGTCGAAGCACCGGACGTTAACCGGACGATTCTCGCCGCTTCTCGCTCTTGCATGCCAGCCTCCACACCTGGGGCATCCTTACAACCCACTCCAAGCAACTCACTCCACATGCAACACTGCACCTTGTTACCCCTGTCCATGAGTGGGCGATGCGTGATCTGGTTTATATTGCCTTCGAAAGCGGAAGGAACGGCCGAAAACGGGGATTTCCTTGGCCAACTTGTTGTTCCCATGCCCAAAGTCGAAATCATGATGCATTCCAAGAACCTCGCTTCATTTCAGCAACATTGCACGTGTGGGATCTCAAAAAGCCGCTTCCATTCTAAGTTGCCTACCAATCTTATGTCGTAGCCGTTTCCGGGCACTTTCGGTCCAGAATTGTTCCCTTCCACCTAGGATGCCTGGAAAACAGCAGAGATGAGAATGTAAGCCACACTTGGCAATGTGGGCCCACACAAAATGCTTGAACCCCATTGCAGGACTTGTATGGTGCCGCCGTTGCGCTGGGTGGCGTCGAAGCACCGGACGTTAACCGGGACGATTCTCGCCGCTTCTCGCTTTGCATGCCAGCCTCGACACCTGGGGCATCCTTACAACCCACTCCAAGCAACTCACTTCCACATGCAACACTGCACCTTGTTACCCTGTCCATGAGTGGGCGATGCGTGATCTGGTTTATATTGCCTTCGAAAAGCGGAAGGAACGGCCGAAAACGGGATTTCCTTGGCCAACTTGTGTTTCCCATGCCCAAAGTCGAAATCATGATGCATTCCAAGAACCTCGCTTCATTTCAGCAACATTGCACGTGTGGGATCTCAAAAAGCCGCTTCCATTCTCAAGTTGCCTACCAATCTTATCGTAGCCGTTTCCGGGCACTTTCGGTCCAGAACATTGTTCCCTTCCACCTAGATGCCTGGAAACAGCAGAGAATGTAAGCCACACTTGGCAATGTGGGCCCACACAAAATGCTTGAACCCCATTGCAGGACTTGTATGGTGCCGCCGTTGCGCTGGGTGGCGTCGAAGCACCGGACGTTAACCGGGACGATTCTCGCCGCTTCTCGCTCTTGCATGCCAGCCTCGACACCTGGGGCATCCTTACAACCCACTCCAAGCAACTCACTCCACATGCAACACTGCACCTTGTTACCCCTGTCCATGAGTGGGCGATGCGTGATCTGGTTTATATTGCCTTCGAAAGCGAAGGAACGGCCGAAAACGGGGATTTCCTTGGCCAACTTGTTGTTTCCCATGCCCAAAGTCGAAATCATGATGCATTCCAAGAACCTCGCTTCATTTCAGCAACATTGCACGTGTGGGATCTCAAAAAGCCGCTTCCATTCTAGTTGCCTACCAATCTTATGTCGTAGCCGTTTCCGGGCACTTTCGGTCCAGAACATGTTCCCTTCCACCTAGATGCCTGGAAAACAGCAGAGATGAGAATGTAAGCCACACTTGGCAATGTGGGCCCACACAAAATGCTTGAACCCCATTGCAGGACTTGTATGGTGCCGCCGTTGCGCTGGGTGGCGTCGAAGCACCGCGTTAACCGGGACGATTCTCGCCGCTTCTCGCTCTTGCATGCCAGCCTCCACACCTGGGGCATCCTTACAACCCACTCCAAGCAACTCACTCCACATGCAACACTGCACCTTGTTACCCCTGTCCATGAGTGGGCGATGCGTGATCTGTTTTAATTGCCTTCGAAAGCGGAAGGAACGCCGAAAACGGGGATTTCCTTGGCCAACTTGTTGTTTCCCATGCCCAAAGTCGAAATCATGATGCATTCCAAGAACCTCGCTTCATTTCAGCAACATTGCACGTGGGATCTCAAAAAGCCGCTTCCATTCTAAGTTGCCTACCAATCTTATGTCGTAGCCGTTTCCGGGCACTTTCGGTCCAGAACATAGTTCCCTTCACCTAAGATGCCTGGAAAACAGCAGAGATGAGAATGTAAGCCACACTTGGCAATGTGGTCCCACACAAAATGCTTGAACCCCATTGCAGGACTTGTATGGTGCCGCCGTTGCGCTGGGTGGCGTCGAAGCACCAGGACGTTAACCGGGACGATTCTCGCCGCTTCTCGCTCTTGCATGCCAGCCTCCACTGGGGCATCCTTACAAACCCACTCCAAGCAACTCACTCCACATGCAACACTGCACCTTGTTACCCTGTCCATGAGTGGGCGATTGCGTGATCTGGTTTATATTGCCTTCGAAAGCGGAAGGAACGGCCGAAAACGGGGATTTCCTTGGCCAACTTGTTGTTTCCCATGCCCAAAGTCGAAATCATGATGCATTCCAAGAACCTCGCTTCATTTCAGCAACATTGCACGTGTGGGATCTCAAAAAGGCCGCTTCCATTCTCAAGTTGCCTACCAATCTTATGTCGTAGCCGTTTTCCGGGCACTTTCGGTCCAGAACATTGTTCCCTTCCACCTAGATGCCTGGAAAACAGCAGAGATGAGATGTAAGCCACACTTGGCAATGTGGGCCCACACAAAATGCTTGAACCCCATTGCAGGACTTGTATGGT